>MU378314.1:0-55013 GCA_022495175.1 Hypoxylon argillaceum | reverse complement strand
ATTTATTAATAATTAATTTATATTTTTATTTATTAATATATTTTTTTAAATTTAAAATATATTTATATTTTAAAATTATTATTTTATATTAATAGCTTATTATTATTATTTATTTATTTAATTAATTATAATTTTTATTTTTAATTTATATATTTATAATTATAATATAGTTTTTATAATTTAATATAACAAAGCTATATTTTAATTTAATATATTAAAATATAATAAACTTTTTTTAATTTTAATTTAAAAATATTACTTTTTATATTAAATTTTATATTTAATAGTAGTTTAATATTAATTGCAATTTTTATAATAATAAAAATAGTTTTAAAAATTTAAACTAAAATATTTAATTTTTAATATAATTGAAATAAAAATGTTAAATATTTTTTAGTTTTTATAAATATATTTTTAAAACTATTATTTTTATTAAAAATTTTATTAATTTAAACTTTAAAAAATTAAATATAATAAAAAAAATAATATTAGATTTATTATTTATAATATTTCGTTTTTGTTTTTTTTTTTTTATTAACTAAAGTTTTAATTTTAAAATTTAATAATTAATATAATATAAAGTTTTATTAAAAATACTAATAAAATAAAATATATAATATATATATATTATATATTTTAAAAAACTAATTATATAATTATATAAATTATTTTTAAAAATTTAAAACTTAAAAAAATAGTAAATAAATAATACAAATATATATTTAAATATAACAAACTTTTAAAAAAAGCTGCATAAAAAATGTGCTAACTATTTCTAACTAGCTAAAAGCTAACTATTTTAAATAAAAGAAAAAAAAAACTAAGTCTTGATGACTTAATCAACCTAACCCCCATGTGGTTAGGTTACCTACACCGTCTCAGTACCCGTTGGAATAAATCTGTGCTACAGAATTAATGCTCGGAATGGCAATCGAGTATCGCAACTGGCCATCACTGACAATAGCTGCTGTGCGAGACTTGATGTGGCATTCCAGAAGAGTTATCGTGCATCCGGCAACTATCCCGAATCTCCTCATCGCCAGAACAAAATCTTTTCCCTCTTTAGTATCCAATTGGATGACCGAATCTCGCTACGCCGTACTATGCGTGCTGCTTACCAGACATTGCTGCGGATTTCCTATATGAGCGCATATACTTGTAGCATTCGGATGGATAGGCTGGGAGCTGAGTAAGAGTCATTGTACTTGAAAAGGAGTCGAACCTTAAAGCAGAATGAATGGTATCGAATCGTCGGCAGTTAGACGCCGTATGCACTATGATAGTCGCCTAGAATTGGTTACTATTTCGACTGCCGAGCTAGTAAGATCCTAGGATAGCACGCCACTCGAGGTCGCGGTAGCTAGAGCATCTTAGGTGATGATATATCCGCTCCTATGTATGTAGAAAAGGCTCGATCGGCATTGGCTAATTCCGATACTGCCGCTGTCGCTGAAAGACCTTGATGCGGCAGACAGGTAGGCAGGCTTCGACATGCATTGTTTCTAGATCATCACAACTAGTCCATGCGACCTTAGTAATCAGTGCTTTTATGAGACATAATGAAACAGAGGCCGGCGACAAAGTGATGCTTGGCTCCGGGGGGGTGGCGGAATGAATACCGAGCTAGACTAGCATCGACGACTAGTTATCTGAACAGCACCTCAGTTACGTTGTAACCTCAGGACCGACACCAATAGAGCTGTGCATTGCCAGAAACGAACCTCTAATGAAGAAATGAAGCGCGCGGGCTTTCTGAGGGAAAGTTTTTAGTATCGGATATACACGGACGCGTGTGAAAAAGCATGTCGGTCCATATCACACCACCCATGTTGATCGATATGCAAGTAAGTAGAGTCTCCGGGCTTGTCCGTCGGACCAAGCGCGCCAACAGCGACGTCGCGCGCACCGCCGACCGCACCACCAACGAGACGACTGATCCTCCATAGCCATCGCTCCATGTCCACGCGCGCTATTTCGGCCTTCCTCCCAGGCGAGTCCGCGGAGAGCCTATCTATCTAGATGACATGTCGCACGAGACGGCGGCGATGGCGGTCCTCGGCGCCGCGATGCGCAGCAGCGACAATGGATGGAGAGGCAGGATCGGGGGTTTGCCACCGCGGCCATGGGAAATGCGCGAGGCGCGCGGCGGAAGTACCCAGACGGGGAAGACGCCATTGCGGTGCAACCCCACGGGGAGACATGCAGTAGCTGAGGTGGTCTAGGTGGTCCAGCTAGTGACTACAGTATGTAGTTCCAAGATACTCTACGCATACCTTACCTAGACTAGTCGAGGAATAGGTAGGTACCTACGTCGTAGCGGACCTACATGCTTGGGGCCATTATATCTGCTTGGCATTATCGTAGGGCGAACAAATGCGGGATCCCGTTTTTAGGACACGCTGGAACGAGAGTGCTAGCTAGGCCACCTGGTTGAATTCTGGTTATTTATTACATGCATTACAAAAAGGAATACAACAAGTATAAACCTAGGTTTTGTTACCTAAGTAATGGGAAAAGTAAATTAAAATATGTAAAATAAGCTTTTTAAGATCTAGGTACCTAGGTACCTATCTAGAGACCAGGATCCACCAATGTACTGGCACCCAGCCAGCTATATTGTACGTACTATATGTCTTGCCCATGTATCGAGGGATGCTACCATAACTTAACATATCTATTCTGAATATTGCCTCTTGTATTGTACCTAACCTAGAGATCTTCCTATTCTTTCACGCTTTAACCTCTTTTCACGATGTAAGACAAGCTATAGTAACATATAACAGCGGCAACAAACTAGATCAAACTACACAGGTGTGACCAGCAAAAATCATGAATGTATTACACGCCGCTAGGCAGGCGTCAATATAAACGGTAAACCCTCTTATAACCTTTCATTTAAAATACAGCCTTGATTCATTACGCCAAAAGCAACCTGACACTTCTCCATGGCCGTTGGTGAAAAGCCCATCGAGGTCGAGTAAGCAGAAAGTTGCCCCATCATCCGCTCTTCCTGGGCCTCCCCCGCCGCTTACGTACCCCCGGCACGTCCGTCCCTGCCGCCGTCCCCTTGGTGGCAGTCCTAGTCCCGGCGGGTGCTGCAGAGGCTTTGTTCTTCGCGCTGGGATGCGGGCCCGGCCCACCGTCCTTCCTCGGTCTCCCTCGTGGCCGGGGCGTGCCTGACGCATCCGCACCCGAAGCTGTTGTCCTCTCAGCCCTGGCAGGAGTAGGACGGGCTGAGGGCGTCTTCTTCTTCCTCTCTGTGGGAGGGCGCGCGCTTGGCATGCTTTCTTTCCTGGGGCGCCCTCGTCCTCGCTTCACCTGGGTCTCAGCGTGCTCTTGTGGCGGTGGTTGAGATTGTGTCGGAACGAGTTTCGTCTTGATGCCGCGGGTTTGCCGTGGTGGAGGCGGGGCAGAAGAGGCAGCGACGATAGGCGCCGCAGCCCTAGCAGATTCTCTGGTCCTAGTTCTCTTGTTTGGAGCGATTTCCTGTGGTAAGGGTTCCGCGGGGCGCTTCATTCCTGTGACTCTAGCGCTGCGTCGTGGCCGTGGCTCATTCGCCTTGTCGTCCGGCTGGTGATGTCGTAGGCGCCGTCGCTTTGGCGGTGGCGGGGTAACAGCGTCTGGCTCGGGGTCCGCAGACTCCTCCTGCTCTTTAGAAGCTATCCTAGCCTGCTGTTCTGCCCGTAAATCATCAAGTATTCCGAGTCGCGGAAGACTCGGATCGTGAGGCGGAATGGGTCTCGTGTCCCAAACATATTCCACGGGTTTCCAGCGGTCTTCTCCTGGCAAACGTCTGCACTGTCCAGGAACCAACGGCTCGGGAGGCCCATATGCGCCTTTGATCCAGGGATCCTCAGGCCGTAGTAGATGCGTATCAATATCCGCCAACTCATCGATCTCCTCGGGAGCAAAGTTCATGAACTCCGCCATACCTATTGAGCTGTCCCACTGTCGATTTTCTTCGAGAGGCGTCAGGGATTCGGGCTCCGGGGAGGGAGACTCGTGTCGCCACTTCCAGGCAGTTACGGTACCGTGCTCTTTGCTGTGGTAAAATTCGTAGTTCCACTCCTTTTCGTAAACGCCATCACCGTAGTACTCGTCCTTCCAGTCGCCACGCTTCTTCCACCACTTGATCACTTGTTCCCTAGGTGTGGAAGATGGATAGCTCCCTTTTATCCAAGGAGCGAGAAGGCGGGCGAATCTCATTTGTTCTTCGGCTACTTCAAGCTGGAATAGAAAACAAGGCCGGGAGATGAGAAAGGCCTCAGCAGTATCGGCGAGCGCGTCCGGTTCGAGGTGAGACCGCGGCATCACGGGAGCACACTCGCCACGTAGTAGGTTCTGGCGTAGGCGCAAGGCACGCAACACGAGCCCACGCGCGTAGTGACCGGGGCTATCGCCATCGCCCGCCCCGTCGGGCTGCCATCTCCACGTCCATTTAGTGAAGTCATCGCTAGCGTCTAACCTGCGCCCGGCAAATCCCCAGTTAGGGTTCCAGATGCCGAGTTTCTCCCAACGACGCTTGATATTATGACGAACCCAAACGCCTTTCCGCATGATGGCCTCCCGCCCACCGTGAAAAACGCTAGGTGTTGGGTAACCGATGGCTTCAATCCTTTCCGCCTCCCAAATAGCTTCTATGTAGTAGAAGTCTCCAGGCCTTACGAATTTGCTGCAGGCGACTGCAATCTTCTCAGCTTCGTCGTCATTAATTGGTTTCCCCAGGATAGCGTCCCGGATATCCTCTACCGTAATCTTTTCTTCTTCTTCTTCTTCTTCTTCTTCTTCTAAAGCATTGATAGAACCATTATTGTCGGCCGCCTCCACACCCCCCTCCTCGCTTGCCGGGTAGGGTGGAGGGTCATCATCGCGCTCCGAAAGAAGGAGGGGATGCGCGCTATGGTTTGCAGTGACTGCTGCCGCCTCTGGGGCCGGTCTTGCAGCGGGATGAGGAAAAGGAAACATGATTCTATCAAGAGATTGATTGACGGAGAGTAGGGAACATGGAGGGAGACAATGGAATCAGGATGATGGGATGTTTTGATTTTAAGCTGGCGGGTGGAAGGCTGTTAGAATGCTAGAAGATCAGAATGTCAGAATAAGACAATGGGAGAAATGAGGGAATGAGAAGGGCGAGAGAGGGGAGGCGGTATTGCGCGGTTGCTCGAATCACAAGCGCGTCTGTGACGCCCAAATCTCTTGCAGCGCACTATAAATACCACCTACAGCATGTAGATACGTACCTAGATAGTATGTAGGTACCTAGGTACCTACATAAGGTACCTAGGTTATGTACATAGGAGGTAGGTAGTGGATGTGGGCGGCGGTAGCCTTGGCAGGTGTCGCGCACTGTACTTACGTACGTGCATATGGACGTACCGAGGTAAGCACTTACTTACATGGTATGGTTAGGTACCTATTCCTCCTCTCTTCTTGGTGCTGGCCGATGCAGATCGCGGGGTACCTAGTTCGCACGTCAGGTACCTGTATACAGGGGCCAAAGCTAAAGACCCCGACGAGCACAGTGTCTGGAGAAGATCCGCACTCAATCGGCGGCCTTCAGCTGACCGCAACACAGGTCTTCTCCTGGTTTTGCGACGAGGAGGCGTTCAGAGACAAACACGACCCCATTGGATAAATCAACAAGCCACAACCAGGCATGCGAGACTCGGAGTCGCAGGCTCTTGTTTGTGCACCACGACGATTGGTAGACAGCCTCGCCTGCCAGCTAGAGCCAGGCGCTTGCTTGTTGCTTGAGCCGCCGTCCGCAGGCTCTAGTAGACAACTCCCACCGCCTGCTGGTGCGTATATACTACGTGTATATACTACGCCAACTTGTATATACTATGTGTATATACTATGTCAACTTATATATACTATGCGTATATAATGGAGCTCAGCTCGCCCCTGCACTCACCCCCCTTTTCCTCTGTTCACCTCCGTCTGCTCTGTTCACCTTGTTCTGGCTTCTCTATTCATTCCCTTTTGTTCTTTGTTCTAGCCCTTCATTTGCCCCATGGCTTCACTGCCTGACCCAGACACGCTCTTCCACCTTGTGCCAGTGAATCACTTTGCCTCACAGGCATCCATGACCCAAAGAATGCACGGTTTGTGTCGCTCTCTCGCGACGGGCGCCGTGGCCTTGAAGTAGGCTTTCATGTCCCATCGGTGCCTCGCCCCCCCCTCATTACTACGCTCGGGGAAGATGCCGATCTCACTCTCCGGGTAACCGACTTCACCAATAGCATGTGTAAAATCCATGCGGCATTTGAGATAAATATCCAGTCGCGACTTGTCGTTCTGTCTGTGAAGTCAAAGACAATCTCGACCGTTACATACGCAGTGGCCTCCAAGGCCACGGGCGTCGCGGAACGAAAGGATCAGGGGGGTACTCAGTCCCCGCAAGGAAAGGCCCCCCCAAGTATCAGCACAAGAAACTCCTTCCTAGGGGGGGGGGTTATCCATTACGGGTATGAGTATGACATATTTATTACATTCTACCACTTCCGCTTGGTATGGCTATACGACGATGCCGAATCCAAAACCCGTGCTCTTCGGGGCTACCAGGAGTCCTTAGAATTACTATCACAATATGATCTCATGGAATGCGATACAACCACGCCAAGTACGGCGGGTGATGCTGATTTCGAGGAAATCGAGCATCTTCGGAAGGACTTAGACACGGGAACATACGGCACCGTCACTATAAGTGTTGATCGAAAGTCGGGCGATATCTTTGTTATCAAAAAACCTTGCAGTGAAAATCAGAAGTCCTTCGAGATCCCTCTTCTCCTTTTCCATCACGAGATGCAGACCCTAAGGAACCTTCATCACGTGAGCAGCTTCCCCTAATTCGCTGCCTATTCTTTATCAGAGGAAATAACATAACACTCAGCTAAATATCATCCCGTTTCTTGGCGGGCGACCTGCGGGTCCTAATCGTCTCCCTGAATTCTATATGCCCCTCAGGGGCGGCCATTTGGGCGACCTTGCTCTCAGCGTTAAAGCTGCCGACAGGGCGTCTTTCCACAGTGAGGTGCTCAAACAGATGCTGGCGGCTTTAGACTATACGGGGAGTAAAGGTTTGATACATCGAGACGTGAAACCTCAAAACATACTGTATGATCATCTACCTGATGGTTTTCCGGGCAAGAGTAAATTTCGCCTCCAACTCGCCGACTTTGGAATCGCCCAATATGGCGGGCTTGCCAAGGACTGCAATGTTGGGACCTGGGCATACATGGCTCCGGAGATCTGTCCTTCGCAGAGTAAAATTAAGGCCCAGCAGACCCCCAAAGCTGACATGTGGTCCCTTTTCGCAACGATGGTGGCCATCAACCCTCGTTTCGCGAATTTTCCTCCCAGGACTAATGATTACGCTAAAATTCTCGACGTGCTACGGGCGGACGGCGCGAGGGATACTGGCGGGCCTATGGCAAGGTTGAATCCACGCTGTCGAGCCTCTGCTGCGCAGATGCTCAAGTTTTTCTTCGGCGGGGAAGGCTTAACCACGCCTCTATCGGAAATCTCTAAGATCGAGCCTGCTGATGAGGTTGACGAGACCGAGAAAGCCGAAGAGACGGAAGCTAGTGAGACGGAGCCGTCGTCCACTCCTGTATCGCCGCACCGCGCGCTATTCGAGGCTGCCATGAGAGGAAGCCCCCCGCCGACAGAAAACGATAGGGGCAGCACTGTCACTGTCCAGCGACTAAGTGTAGCGCCTGCATCAGTATCACGCCCACCGCCCAGTGAAGACCAGCCAGCGTTTCCCCGGCTTTCAAGTTCTCCGCCGCGGCGCCTCATTTTAGGTCCTGAAACCCCGACTGCCACGAATCAACAAGATCACCCGCCGCAGCCGAAGCCGAAGCCAATCCACAAGTCTGAGGCCGGCGTAGCTAAGCGCACAGGCAACCCTCGCGGGCCTGCAGCCGGCACCAGAGAACGGCGGGCACTAGAGTCCTTGACACTCGGGGATCTCAACAAGGACACGTACCAAATCCGCAACGACTCGTGAACCGGCGCTCTCGCCACGTAACCCATACCGGCCTGCAGGGTGTGGTAAGTCTCATGCGATCGCTTCGTTCTCACCCAGGATCACTCACGTTTTGCAGAGCTTTTCTCTCGCGATTTCTAGAACTACCATGCTAAATACGAAGGGCTTATTAGTTAAGATGGATATGCGCCTCCTTGAGTTTACAAGGGTGCAGCGTGGAGGAATAACGGGTCTCCTTCCCCAGTCACTCTTTTTGATCACGATAACGCGAATTTCCTACGTCAAATGTTATTTCAGATCCCTGTAACACCCGGGCCAAAGTGTCATGGATTTAGAAACACCTACACTGGAAGCTTTTGGGTCTCTTTTGCCTGTATGTAGATCTCCTTTTGAATTCCAAGATTGGATCATTCAAAACATTACCTCATGCAAGAATGCTATGCTTCTCTAATTGTTGTTCACATTAGTTGATAAATTCTTTCCATATATCGGATGGGTAATATATAGATGTATATATTCTTTGTCGCTATTTCAAATAAAAAGTATATATATTTATAACGTCGTACGGTTAGCACACTATTTAACCCGCCCTCGAGTACGTACAGCGATAGAAATACGCCGTCAACAGGGTGTCCAAAAACCGGGTTCTTCCCTATAAGTAGTGGGCACAACTTCCAAGGCGGCCAATCATCGGTGATCCGGGGTCCTCCTCGGTGTCTTTGTCGATCGCATGTTCGCGAGGGACCCAGTTTGTTGGTTAGGCATTAATATAATCTCCTATGAGCTCTACTGCGTGGTCTACCGTCACCTCCCCCCAATTGATAATGTTTATTCTGCAACGTCGTCTTACGCGCATTCAGTCGCTAGCGATACTGGATTACCTATGTACCGTATGGGGAGACGCACTAGTATGTAAGAAAACAGCATTGGAATCTAGACTACTGCAAGTTCTTACTAAGCCCCTCACAGCACACCTATGTGTACGCGATCTATTATCCACGCCAAGAGTGAGGGGAGAGGGGAGAGGGGAGGGGGGGGACCGGAGGAGGCAGGGAACCTGGTAAGCATACCTACTGTACCTATCTAGGTAAGAGAGGATGCTGCTGAAATGCAAGGTCCTTAACTAATACCCCTCTCTGTCGCCCTGCACTCTCTAAGTATTCTGTATTCCCGATGCCTCAGTTCACACTCGCTCACTTAACCAACAGCGAGTAGCACAATTACTCACAATTAGCAATTGATACAGCCTCGATTACTCAGAGCCAGCGGAACAATACATACAATTTCAAGTCGTTTCTAGCATAGTGACGATCGTGCGCTGCACTACAGTACCTAATCGAGGGGTCTAGCGTATTCCTTGGAAGTACAGAGTATTAGTGGGCGCTTTGTCAGGGACACCATAAGGATGACATCACGAGAGATGCAGCGGGAAATACTCATATCCACCTACAACCCACATCGCCATCCACTTTACGCCCCCGTAAGCCCGTAGAGCACCGAAGACGCGCAACGGCTTCTGGCGGCATGGGACAGTGGACTGGGCATGTCGGAAAGACCGCAAATGGCCCCTGGCCATGGCCATGGCTCGCTGCTAACGCTTGGTTATAAGCTGGACGGAGGCCCAGGTGTCTTGTCGACCTTACTTTACTTCGTCATTCAGTCCACCATCTGCATCCCACATCCTTCTTCTCCCCTCCCCCATCTATTCCATAATTCGTTGTCTGGTCTTCCCAGCAGGCTCTGTATTTACCCTTTGTCGTCCTCGGTGAACGCCAACAACCTACCCAGCTAGCCATCAAGATGCCTCAGAAGATTCCTGCCGCCAGCAAGCTCCTCGACCTGCTCAGCTTCAAGGGCAAGGTGGTCATCGTGACGGGAGCGTCGGGCCCTCGAGGCATGGGCATCGAGGCGGCGCGCGGCGTGGCGGAACTAGGGGCCGACGTGGCCATCACCTACTCGTCGCGCAAGGAGGGCGCCGAGAAGAACGTCGAGGAGCTGGTCCGAGAATACGGCGTCAAGGCCAAGGCGTACAAGTGCAACGTGGCCGACTTCGCGTCGTGCGAGCAGCTCGTGCAGGACGTGCTCGCCGACTTCGGCGGGCGCATCGACGGCTTCGTGGCCAACGCCGGGGCGACGGCGGACAACGGCGTGCTCGACGGCTCGGTGGAGGAGTGGAACAAGGTCATCAGCGTCGACCTCAACGGCACGGCATACTGCGCCAAGGCCATCGGCCCCGTGTTCAAGCGGCAGGGCCACGGGTCCCTCGTCATCACGGCGTCCATGTCAGGCCACGTCGCCAACTTCCCGCAGGAGCAGACGTCGTACAACGTGGCCAAGGCGGGCTGCATCCACATGGCGCGGTCGCTGGCCAACGAGTGGCGCGACTTCGCCCGCGTCAACAGCATCTCGCCGGGCTACATCGACACGGGCCTGTCCGACTTCATCGACCAGGCGACGCAGGACCTCTGGCGGAGCATGATCCCCATGAACCGCAACGGCGACGCCAAGGAGCTCAAGGGCGCCTACGTCTACCTCCTGTCCGACGCCAGCACGTACACGACCGGCACCGACATCGTCATCGACGGCGGCTACACTTGCCGATAGACGCGCTGCGAGGTGACGGGACTGGGGGGCGGAGTTGTCGGCGACCGCGAGAGGCGTCTGGGACGGAAATGAGGTCGGGTTAAAATAAAAAAAAATAGTATTTTGCATGACATGGCTCACGGGCTGCATGGCCAGGTTTAGATGTCATTAGAATAGATATGAATTACGAATATCTGCTTTCCCATCGAGACTCATTGTCCACCCCGCTGCGACTGGAGGCATCAACCCCATCAGTGGTTTGCTAGTTGAGATGAAGCCGTTAGCTTCATAGCATCCGGCGAGGCGAGACTCTCGCATGGCATGAACTTGGTCTCGTGACACGTTCCGGGAGTGTTACCTATATACCTATGTAGGTATAGATCACGAGCTACACTACTGATGTAGGTAGCCTACAAGGGTACCCTCAGTGTTTGAAAAACTGTAAAGTTTGACCTAGCACCAAAGTACCTTCGGTAGTGTAGGTGCTTATATGAGCTTCTATTTCTTGCAGCAGAGTAAGTGCAGAGCTACACTGAAACAGCTTGACAAGACACCAGTTGATTCTAGCGTACGCGCCCAGCCTAATAACGCCTACGGACCTACCTTAGGTAGGTGAGAGCGGTGCTGACCCCGAACTTCGCAAGCTACCTAGGTAGCCACCTAATTCTTTGAAGGTCTTGAAGGTCTTTCGTGGTAGGTGGTGTAGGCAGGTGGTGTAAATAATCCAACGGAGGGAGCGTAGGGTAGAATAATTGGATAAAGTACCTAAGAGTACGATGATTTTGGTGTAGATCATATGATAGGCTTTGTACTCCTTCCAATATGTCCCTGTTAACCTTCAATGTTGTCACTTCCCACGTTAAAGACCTGCAGTTAAAGGTCAGCACCGCTCCTGCCTAGTAGATCTCGAAACATCTACAAAGTACACAGAAGAGAGTGGGCAAATAGGCCCGGTTGCCTTCTGCGTGTTTCAGTCGGCGACTGCTCACGGCTGGAAGAGAAAGCCTACCTACATGTACCTAGGTCACTTCTTCTAGGCTACCTCAGCGTATCTTGATCCAGAGGTTGTGTCGAACGATCGTGCCGCCCTGCTTTGTCTCCTTTTCGACCTATTTATTCCCATTCAGTACCCATCGATACATACTCACTCATTGACTGCTATTCTTTCCATGCAATGAAGAACAGCAGGCACCTCTTGAGAAGAAATACACATACTGCTGCAAACTGACGTCCATAACTTGTAAGGCACTAGCTCGTCTGATGGATGGAAGTAGGAAGTATGCTAACAAGTTGACAAGGGACATAATTATATCCTCATAATATCAATACATCAGGTATTACTGGACTATCAACACAACCCTCTTCTCCAGCTGCCGAAAGGATATTCCTGCAGTTTCCAGCGCTTCACAAAACCACCGAGAAAGAGAAAGATGGCCACCACAAGCCTATTCCGCTGCCGTCTCGCAGACGACACCATCATCATCGATCTCGCACCGCACGCGGCACAAGAATACAGGCCGCGATCCCTTAGGATCAGCTTCCAGCGCACGATCCGCGTCCCCGACAACAAGGCGAGCGCAGATCTCCCCCCTGGCCTCGGAAACTTCCCCCTATTCAAGCTCCGTGATTTCGCCGCGAGGCTGCCTGCAGCCCTGGCTACGAAATCCGGCTTGTTCTTCCCCATGTACCAGCGCGAGGCTATGTGGATCAACATCGGAGCCCAGTACCCGTTTATGGTCAAGGTTTACGCCGGCGGCGTCAACGTGGTGTCCGGCGAGCACAGCATGGAGACGGAGGAGACGAAGCGGAGACGGCGCGAGCTCGTGGCAGAGGGGAAGTCCGTGCAGGACTACGTCGTGGCCCCGCCGCAGCGCTGGCTAGATGGCTTCGCCGTCGGCCCCGGCGTCGTCAGACAGTTCGTCGCCATGCCGCTGGGCGCGGGATATAGCGTGGAGGCACAGCTGACGGGGCAGGAACAAGTCGGTGGGTTGCAGTTGGAGATCACGCCGTCGAGGCCCACGAGGCGAATTATCAGGCGATTCGGGCCGCCTGGAACCTTTTCTGGGAGCTTCACGGTTCGAGTGAGAGCACTCACTGGCGCGATTGTGGAGGTCGAATGCTCGCCCTTGGATACAGTGGACAGCCTTAAATGGACGTTTTGCGACTGGTCGGGGGTTCCAGCAGACCAGCAACGGTTCATATTCTCGAATATCGAGATGGAGGATGGTAAGCTTTTTCGCATCCCCGGGGGCATACAGCGTGATACTGAATTGCTTCTGTAGGTCGGACACTGAGTGACTACAACGTGACAAGCGTAAGCACCCTTTTCGGATTGCCTACCTATGGAGCCTCTGCTGCTCGTGTGAGGACTAACGAAATGAAAACGTAGGGGAGTACTATATGTATGGTAATGAGGCTCCGGGGTGGCGGCTTCAATGCACCGGTGGGCGTAGCAGCCGGCGGGAAAATCAAGCAAACAATCCTCAAAGACGGCAACCACCCAGATATCTGGGCGACGGCCTCGACGATCACGATCCCTGTGCACATCCTGAACACGGCGCTGTTCCGCGACGTCACAGGCCAGCGCGCGCCCCCGTGTCCCATCTCCGCATCCACCTACGCACGCGTTGGCCTACCGTTCTTCGACTTCCCCGAGACGCCGAGCGGGATTGCTGGCGACTTTGAAAACGTCAAGAGCGTCCGGGCGCTGGATGTCGAGCGCGGTCTTGCGAGTGGCGAGGAACCTAGCGTCAGGCCGAGAGTTGTCACGATTGCGCGGGATGCACAGAGCAGTGTCGATCTGGCTACGATTGAAGACCCGCATGGACTCGTCAGCGCGGATGGACCGCTCCGGGCGTTTCGCACGTTGACGATGCTCTGCGACGAGACGAGTGAAGGGACGATGGCTGATTAACAGTGGCTTCATAGAGGCTGTGAGGGAAACCATAATTTTGAAGCTGGACAAGCCTGAGCACAGATCAGAACTGGGCGACATGCGTAGTAGAGGATTCGCCTCTGTAGCCAGCCCCATGAAAATCAACCAGCCCTCCGCACGCCAATTAACTAGAGACCTTCTAAAGAACAGAATAGTGAAAAAATAGACATGTGCTGCTTTCTCTGTGTTTAAAGTTTGCAAAGTGACTAAGCCTTGACAAATCTGAGATAAAACAAAACTTGATCTCATCTGATCAATAACGGTGGTCAGACCCGCCTCGAGATTTACAGCTCGGACAGATATATGACCCATACGGCGCCGGGGCATTTGCTCTTCGGAGAACCAAGTCCTTCTTTGAGAGTCCTTCTCGGCACCGAATGATTCGTACTATCAGGGCTACACAATGTACTGACGAGAGCATAGCTAAGTAAGTAACTCGCTGGGTAGGTATGTATCCAGGTTCCTATGTACGGTGGCGAGCTAGACTACTCTCCCGCGCGGTCAGGGCGCAGGATTCTACTGCATCAGAAACGAGTCGTGTGAAGTCAACTCTTTTCAGCCCCAATCTGCGATGCTACCTACGTCCCCGGGCTTCCTAGGCCGCTCACTATCTTACAGTAGGTCTGTACACTAAACCTCCTTACATGCGGGCTACACGCACGGCCCACAACGGTAGATGAAGTCCGTTTGTTCGGGCTCTAGTCTCGGCATGTCAGCAGCCACTAACCCTATGGTTCGACCAGTACTGTTTCCGAGCAGCTCTAGTGTCGGTAGTGTTACTTAGCTAGTTTCTAGGGACTGATTCTTCGGAAATCCGTTTCTCTTATCTAGGAATATCAGGGTATGGATAGGTATCCATGACGACAAGCTGATCTTGGGTTACATTGAAGCCTGGACAGATAGATAGTTAGTGATACCACCACTCCCAGCTCTACTGTATGTAGTCTGGTACATGCTTATCTAAGTACACGGAGCTGGGTATTTACGTCGGTATGTACATAGATACGCATAGCCCTTACCCATAAAGATACCTACGTATCTATTTAGGTCTAGATGCTCTGTGCCTGGTTACCTCAGAGCAGCTTCTCCACATTCCCTATATAAATGTCCTTACTTTGCCCTCATCTCAGTGTTGGTGGGGGTGCGGGTTACCATCTAGATAATTAGATACTCGATAGCGCCTCGATAGTGCGTTTCCCAATCGCGCCGGTGAGCGGAACTTCAAGTTTATTTTATTCAGCTTACAACCCGTGGTTCGGTCCATTCGACTCCAAACAGCGCCCGTGAATACCTCTATTACGGAAAGCCCGCCTACCTTTTATATTCTCGGACAATTGGATACGGGGAAACGGGGGAGTACGTGCCATCGGAAGCATGTCTGCTGATCCCGATACCCCGAAGTCGTCCCACTCGGACCCCAAGGCGGTCCAGACCGACGCGGACGACCATGTCGCATATGACGAGGGGGAGAACGTCGAGGTTGACGAGCGGAAGCTTGTGCGCAAGCTCGATCGGCACCTCATCCCTCTTGTTATGCTACTTTGTGAGTCCCGAGGTAATCTTCATGGCTGTACCGCGTTCCGTGGCTGACGTGGAAAATCGTAGATACATTCAGCTTCTTGGACAGGTTCGTGCTGTAAAGAAGATGCGCAAGACCGGTGCACATGTGCGACAGGCGCTAATTAGACCGCAGAGTGAACATTGGCAATGCGCGACTCTACGGTCTGGAGGAAGACCTCGATCTTACTCCTAATCAGTTCCAGATTGCGGTTTCCATCCTCTTCGTCACCTGTACGTTAGCATGGCGGCCGGAGGGCTCGACTGTGTGATTCCCATGGCTTCTTCGTGATACTGTTCCTTACGGTTATGCCATGACCGCGGCCATGATCTAGGGCGTAAGAGCTGATATGGCGCCCACAGACCTCGTTTTCGAAATCCCGTCCAACCTGGTCCTGAAGCCCTTCGGGCCGCAGCGATGGATGGCCTTCATCGTGTTCATCTGGGGCATCATCGCGCTGGCCACAGGCTTCGTGAGGAATTTCGGCAGCCTCGTGGCCTTGCGCCTGCTGCTGGGGGTGTTCGAGGCCGGGCTGTTCCCGGGCCTCAACGTGTACCTGACCTTCTTCTACACGAAGCGCGAGCTCGCCCTGCGCGTCGGCTACCTCTTCGTCAGCGCCGCCATCGCCGGCGCGCTCGGCGGCCTCCTCGCCTACGGCATCGGGCACCTGGACGGCGTGCGGGGCTTGAGCGGGTGGCGGTGGATCATGATCCTTGAGGGACTCCCGACCATTGTGCTTGGTGTTGTGGTCCTCTTCTTCTTGCCGAATAATCCCGACCACGCCTACTTTTTGACGCCCGAGGAGAAGAAGCTCATGGTTGTGCGACACAAGCGCCAGTACGGGTTTACGGAGAGCGCGCAAGAGTTTAGCAAGAAGGACATGGTGAAGGCGTTCAAGGATTGGAAGGTGTGGGTGTTCTGCGTCGCGCAGTTTGGGGCCGACACCATGCTTTACGGTAAGTCCTGTGTTCTGTGTGTGTGCGTGGGTTTGGGACGCCGTGAGAGACGGAGTTGACGAGAGGTGCAGGCTACTCGACCTTTCTCCCGACCATCATCAAGGGCTTGGGGTCTTGGACTACAGCCGAGATCCAACTGCTGACGATCCCGTGCTACGCGCTCGGTGCCATTTCCTACATGACGATTGCCTACATCTCGGATCGCAAGCAGAGGCGAGGCGTCTTCTGCGTGACGTTTGGCACCGTCAGCGTGATCGGCTATGGCCTCTTGCTTTCCAACACGTCGGCAGGCGTGCACTATTTCGCGTAAGACAGCATCCAGCGTGGCGCCATAAGGCCGTATCCTAGTGAGGTAGCTAACAATTCTAAGGTGTTTCTTGATCGCAGCAGGGCTGTACGTTATAGTTGGGTTGCCTCTAGCTTGGGTGAGTCTTCAACATGGTTCAGCATTGGGATATCTTGTCTGGTGTTCTGTACATCGCATAGCTGACTAACTGCTTGCTCGCTCGGACGTACAGCTTCCAAACAATAGCCCGCGATACGGCAAGCGCACGACCGCCAACGGCATGCAGCTCACGATCGGCAATACGAGCGGCATCATGGCGTCCTTCATCTAGTAGGTTCATCTTCCGAGCAGCTGCCCACACAGCCGTCGTCACTAACCGCCGGCCAGTCCGAGTATCGACCAGCCACGATACATCAAGGGCAATGCGATATCGCTCTCGCTCGTCGGCGTGGCGGCACTCGCCCACGGACTCTTGTGGTTCTGGTACGCGCGGGAGAACAGGAGGCGTGACACTGGGCTGGTCAAGCCGGAGCATGCCGACCTGTCCGAAGACGAGCTGGCCGAGCTTGGAGACGAGAGCCCGCGGTTCCGATACACGACTTAGTATGCGTTGTATACGCACACGTATCACGCACACCCATGGGCCATGGTTGACAAATCATAAGTGGTTCTACGTAGCCAGGAGATGCCCAGCTACCTATAGGCCAAGTCTTAGTATTAGAGACCTAAATAGCCTTGCTTCTTTCTCCTAGTTTGCATGGACCGAGAAGGATAGCACCAGCAACCAACTTACGAAGGCTTTTAATGTTGATCTCCCCTACATGTCCAAATGATCAATTGATTCCCTCCGTGATTAATAATGATCCCTCGCGTAAAAGGGTAATATTCATTTATCTCCATATCGATGGGACCCCAAGTCACTAGATTCCGGGAGTCCAATTCACCAGTCACCTTCATAGCCCCTTTAAATCCTTCACTGTTAATGTCGCTGTAGTTAACGTTGACACCGTTCTCGATAAGGAATTCAACAAGAATCCCGATTCCCCTCTCGATGGCAACTTGAAATGGAATGGTAGTTCGAGGGCTAACTTGCTGTGAGAGATTACCGTCGGAGCCACGGTCAACTAACAGCTTCAATGGCTTCCGGTCGCCGCTGTATGATTTACACGCATAGATGAATGGGCGACGTTCGATCGAGCCATTCACCTACGCACCCTCATCCAAGGGTAAGCGGCACATGTTTTGATCGTCACTAATAGCAGTCATGGTGAGGGCACCACGCCCGAGCGTGGTGTGCCGCCTGTTAGGGTTTACTCCGTGCTGCAACAACTCCCTAACGCAGGTTTCATACGACGCAAGCGATGCACAAGTCAGTACAGAAAGCCCTTGAAAGTGATGCCTAGTTAACATGACGCCCGCTGTGTCGGTACCGGCCTTTAATAACGCGCTCACATCTTGGTGATGACCGATAGCGTAGCATTTCTAAGGCGGCTCTCTTGTCGATACCTCGGTACTGATGTGTCACGCCTGCCCTAGTGAGGAGAGCCTCAATTGCTGCATCACGACTAGATCTTACTACTCTATACAAATTATCACTGTGACTTTTATCGTTTTCATCCCCGGAGCCAATAGCCGCACGGCGATCAAGAATCAAGCTAATTGTGCCAGCATGTTCTCCAGAAGCAGCACAACACAGCCTAAATCGTAACCTTGAAACCCATTCTTTATTCGAGATACCTTCGTGGTGGAGTAAGTCCTTTTGGGATTTATTCTCACCAGTCTAGGCCAGACGGCATATGACTAGGTCGGGCGAGTAGTATATTATCGCCTTGTGCCTGCTTGTTGGATAGTCGAGAAGAGTTCCCAGAATGCCATAGTCAGCCGAGCTTACCGCTGCTTCTATTGCGCCGAAAATATCATCCAAGGGTATAGTGCGCGGCAATTTATGGAAGATAGAGAAAAATCATCCTTCAACTGGGGAACTGCTCATGTTCAGCATATCTTCTACCCATCCGAAGGACACTCAGCTGCTGGATCAAGTCCCATTTCCAACATCTCGAAAAATTGTGCTGCGTTTTCTTTTCTTTCAAATCGACAGATTGGCTGTCAAGCCTACAACGCAATTCCATAGGCATGTCAGAGGAGTTGCGGTGAGTTGGTCGGGCAGCTACCCTCTAACGATTAGATTAAATGATATTTTTGCACGGATGTGTCTTACTTCCCCCAGTTGTGCTGGAACTCGTCGAGTACATATTGACGATTGTTGCGTAGGCCAAAATCTGCGTCCGCAAAAAAGAGTCGGAAAGCGAAGAAATTGTACTTGAAAGACACCTCGCCTCTCGTACCATGAACGTGTCGAGCACCCTCGAAAGTGCGAACCTAGTTATCTTGCTCTCTAAATCCTGAACATCTTTCAATATATGAGCACAGCCTAAGAAGGCTAGAAGGTGTGAGTAGGCTTTGATGCTGGCAAACTCAGCTCTATTTAAGTCTGCCTGGATCAATGGCTAGACGTAGAAATGGAATTAGTACTTCCCTGAGGCTAAACTAGTCGAGCGAAATAACTTTCTATTGTCTCAGTACGCACCTCTTTCATAATGATGCCGCTGAAGTCCGAGGCAACAAAAACAAGGGGTAGAGGCTACAAGACGTTAGCCGACGGGCCCACGAGGCGAGTTCTTGAGAGGCTCGCAGAATACTATGCACTCACCGGATCCTCGCCGCCCGAATGCTTTACGATGATAGCCGGGTTCCTGACTGAAGTCTAGCTTGACCGTGGGTGCCAGTACTAGATTGTGGCTGATAACCAAATATCACATAACAGCAGATGTTGGTACACGGCGACGCCTAGATACCTAGTAGTCATCTAAACCATTTATGTGATATTGTGTCACACGGCATAGCCAATGTTGTGTTCTCCGAAACAAAAGTAAGTCCCGTTCCCCCTACAAAACAGCCTCATCATTTTCCTAAGCGATTTTTTTTTTTTTGGAACAATACATACGTTAAGAGGAACGGCTCTGTCAATGTATGTAAACCATCACGGAAGCAGTTGGCGACAGTTGCACTTGCTGAAGCGCGCCCTTCGGCGGGTGCAATTCACAAGGCCTTTAGATAAGGGGTACTTAAAATAAATGAAGTTGAATAATATTTTTTTAATAAGAAAACAATTTCGACCTCTTTTTTTACACAATAGTAGTATTAGAATATAAGGAATACATATGTAGGTACCCAGGTATTTAAGTGATTATTACCTATACGCTATAACTATTTGTAGGTAGTATTTTCAGGGCTCACAGGGGCTAAAGTGAGGGACACAGACCATTCTACCCCACAGTCGCGCTACGCGCTCTCACTTGAACGAAGCGCGCCTTCTTTCTTCTCTTAATTGATTTTTTCGGCGTCGTGACATCACTGGCACCTCTCTCCCTCAACATACCTCTTATTACCTACCATCAGCCTAGGTACACTTTAGGCTCAAACAACCAAACAGCCATACAAGCATCCTACGTCTTGATATTTGCGTCCCTCCTTCTTCGTCCTTCATATCGCATCGTCAGCATGGGTATTAAAAGCCTTTTCTCGGTCATCAAAGATGAAGCACCGGCGGCCATCAAGGAGGGTGACATCAAGAACCACTTCGGTCGCAAGGTTGCCATTGTGCGTCAATCCCGTCATCGTCTGTCCACATATACCGCGTGGGTGAGCTAGCGAACTAACATTTTACCCTCGGTTGTATAGGATGCGTATGTTCATCGGAATGACCCGTCGTACATACATGGACACTAACATGGCACTTAACCTCCTCAGCTCCATGAGCATCTACAGTTTCCTCATCGCCGTCCGATCCGATGGCCAGCAGCTCACGAACGAGGCCGGCGACACCACCTCCCATCTCATGGGCATGTTCTACCGCACCCTGCGCATGGTCGACAACGGCATCAAGCCCCTCTACGTCTTCGACGGCGCCCCTCCCAAGCTGAAGTCGGGCGAGCTCGCCAAGCGGTTCCAGCGCAAGGCCGAGGCCCACGAAGACCTCGAGGAAGCCAAGGAGACGGGCACTGCCGAGGACGTCGAGAAGTTCTCGCGACGCACCGTCCGGGTCACGCGAGAGCACAACGCCGAGTGCCAGCAGCTGCTGAAGCTCATGGGCATTCCCTACATCATCGCCCCCACCGAAGCCGAGGCCCAGTGCGCCGCCCTCGCCCGAGCTGGCAAGGTCTACGCCGCGGCCAGCGAGGATATGGATACCCTCTGCTTCGACAGCCCTATCCTGCTGCGACACCTGACCTTTAGCGAGCAGCGAAAGGAGCCCATCCAGGAGATCATGGTAGACAAGGTTCTCGAGGGCATGCAGATGGATCGCAAACAAGTAGGTCGACCATCCACCCCACTCATGCCAAGGCGGCCCGGCTAACGAAAGAATAGTTCGTCGATCTCTGCATCCTGCTCGGCTGCGACTACCTCGACCCCATCCCCAAGGTCGGCCCCTCGACCGCCCTCAGGCTGATCCGCGAACACGGAAGCCTAGAAAAGGTCGTCGAGTTCATGCAGAACGATCCCAAGCACAAGTACACGGTGCCCGACGACTGGCCCTTCGCCGACGCGCGCGCGCTGTTCTTCGAGCCCGACGTGCGCAAGGCCGACGACCCGCTCTGCGACTTCAAGTGGGAGAAGCCCGACACCGACGGCCTGGTCAAGTACCTGTGCACCGACAAGGGCTTCAACGAGGACCGCGTGCGCGCCGGCGCCGCGCGGCTCGACAAGGGCGTCAAGACCTCGCAGCAGGCACGCCTGGAGGGCTTCTTCAAGCCCGTCCCCAAAACGGAGCAGGAGAAGGCCACGCTGAAGCGGAAACACGAGGAGCTGAACGAGGCCAAGAAGAAGAAGGCCAAGGAAGAGAAGAAGGAGAAGGCCAAGGCCAAGGGCAGGCCGAGAGGGGCCGTGTGAGGTGGTGCAAGACTGGTGCACCTCGTATGGAATCTATTGGGCGTTTTATGGCGTTTTCTAGGCACAGGGTGCGCGGGCGGCGTTCCGGAGTATTGTGGTCGTCGTAGCGGATACCGAAAATACGCATAGGGATTCGGTTGTATATACTGCTGCGCTTGCTAGCTTTTTAAGGGGTTATATAACTAACTCTATTATGAGAGCTTCTTTCTTACTTCAGGGGTTACGGTTTGTAGACCTGGTGGTCCGGTGGTCTTGAGATGATTGGCTCTAGTACTCTGCCTCTACCATGCCATCCAGATGAACTAGGCCGGAGCTGTGTTTTTCGTGCGGTGATTTGTGAAGGGCTCTGGGTAGAAATATGGCTTCAACAAATGGAATATGTTTCAATGAACCAATTTACTCGTAGTTCGTAAAATGGGAAAGGAAAACCAGTTGAATGATTGTTGCACTCACCTTCCCATCTTCCTATCTTGCACCAATATAGTCAATTATTCGTCTCCTATCTCACTCACGTTTAACATCTATGTACAGTTCAACACAACACAGCACAGCACCGATCATTATAGTCCAAGCGAACAGAGTATATACTTGGGTACGTATCGCGGTGCGAGCAGCGCCAGCGAATTCATGCGGCAATAGATAAAGCGCAAAGCCAGATCAGGTATATGATGTTCGACATGAGTGAGAAGATGATGTTCATGCAATGCAATAGTCATCATATATATCGGAACATAGTATTCCTCACGCTTCTCTTCATAGCGACGGGCCTCCCATCCTCATACTCGATGCCCGCCTCGCCGCCATCGCCGGCTATGCCAGACATCTTCCGGCGCAGTTCTTCGTCTTGTTGTGCTATTGTCTTTTTTTTACATCCGCATTGGTGTTATTATGACTGTTGTTGTTTGGAGAGACGCCGGAGGCTGTGAGGTCATGGGGCCTTGGCGGGGTTGGGTTTGTGCTGGCAAATCGTCGGCTGATGGTGATGGGGCGCTGAAAGAGGTGGCATATGCGATATTGTACCCAGACCGGTCGTGGCATTTTGGGAGTCAGGTGGGCGGGTTTGAGATACGAGGGTGTAGTTAGACTTGATATTTTCATTTGGAGGTTTGCTCAGACCGAATGACTCGAGGTAGAATAAATAGAAAGGCGATAGAGAAAAAGGTGCCCTATTTATGTAGCTCGATAGACCCACAACATCAACTGTAAATAGGTCGGCGTCCTATGAATGAACTCGACATAGGCGTTGCCTAGACTCACGATTCGATTTTCAAAGTAGTAGTGTATGAACCAATTATAATAGGATTCAGATATCACAATAATCTAAAACCTGTCCATAAGCGTGAGGTTAATTGAGAAGGAGGCCTTCTTTTCTTTTTTTTCAGTCTTTCACTATTCTCGTTACCGCAGCATCAAAATAGGTAAAACCTAGCAGGAGGAATTTGGCCCCCAGAATCCGTATCACGGTGAACTTGAGCCTCCATCTCCTCAGCCTATCTAACTCCGGTTTCATTGGCCTATCGAATGCCTTTGTGATTAAGATGCTCACATCACTTTCGCACGACTCAGAATATATTCATTACCGCTAGGCAGCGCAGGCAGTCTAAGACACGCGGCAGCGTACAGAGTATATAATACCACTCTTTATTGCATGCATGGCCTTGTAGTCCTTCACTCATCGTCCGTCGGCCTGCAGGACACTTGCTCCTTACTTTTTGGTTGTAAAATAACCACAAATCTATCTCCTAGGTATCTCAGGGGTATTATCCGCTCCAACGGGAACAAATAATGGCAGCTATGCATGATTCAGCTCTTGTCGGGTGAAGCTGCGAGTAAGCGAGTAAGCAAATAAGCAGAGAACGCTCGCCACACTCCAAGCAGGCTGTAGCCTGATGGATGGCCCCCTCCCAACCTTATAGCCACGTGAGGGACTGGTGAGTGTTTATAAAGGACTTGGCCACGTGTCAATGAAATGTGTCAAATGGAGGTCAAAAAATGAAAAGCTGAGATGGGCGGACTACTGCGTATGTTGTGTTAGCATGACATTGTTAGGCTTCGACCATCTACCGCTCGCCAAGGCGAGCATAACCTATTACGTGTCATGGCGGAAAATCGATTACATCATCCCTAGCATGCAGTATGCGTGTGCCGTATGATATGAGCCGCGGCTCATCGGTGAGCCTCATTATGTACTTTTCATAGCTTGGTGGGGAGGCGCGCGAACGCCTCTCGCCCGGCCACTATGTGATATGCACATAATGCCACCCTCCATGTTGCTCAGCCCAGTACCAAGCTGAGGGTTTCATGCCGAAGTGGCATTTCGGCTTCGCCTGCCTATATAGAGTTGCGGTCTGGAAGGGATTAAGATACCTATTCACGCCCAACGGCCACCCCAAACTTTTTCATCCCTGGAAACTTCCGTTTGTATCTCCTCGGCCCTATGCAACCTAAACGACCTGGATAGAAATCAATATCTAGCTACATAAAATACCAAAGAGCCGAATCACAATAATTAAAATATAAAACCGTCTACTTACCCAGCACTATTTCAAAGGAAACCATATCAATCCGACTCTTGCCATGCCCTCTTACCACAGCGACCGTTACTATCACAGAGACGGCTACGATGTCGCGTACCAGATAAGGCGCGATCTAAGGCACAGCCACCGGTCAACGCAGTACATCATCAACGAGGGGAAGCTCATCGTCGACGAGCGGTCGTTCGAGGACCGCGACCGCCACCACCACCACAGCAGCAGCAGCCGGTCCAACACCGTCATCATCAACACCCCGGGCTCGACCATGTGGATCGAGAAGCGCCGCGAGAGCCGCCCCTACTACGCCGAGTGCCGCGGCTGCTTCCGCCGCGCCGACCACTACCACCACGGCGGCTACTGCTACGACTGCGTCACCCTGCACCTCGAGTCCCCCCGCCGCGGCGGCAGCCGCGAGATCAGGGTGCGGAGCACCTCCCCCCGGCTAGAATACACCGAGCGAAGGGCGCTTCCGTGGCGGGAGCGCTGAACGAGCACGGAGAGAGGCAGAGGCTGAGACGTAGATTGTGCCGATGGCTCCTATGCGCAAACTGGGGCGTGTTTAGATTCTTCATAGAGAGAGCGAAGAGGTACACGGAGTTATGGTGCTGGCTGTTGCGAGCATGCTGCGAGGGAAATTGGACCTGTCATATCCGCGTGTTTGGATTTCATTTGTTGGATTATGAGCATACGTTGACTACTGACGGGAATGGAAAGCGTGCGATTGCAAATTAACAGGGAATACGATATATCATGCATTAGTTAAATCTTATCACATTAGTCGAGCGAGGAACTGCGTTCTGCGAAATATAGACTTTTATCAAATATCACAAGATAGTGTATATGAGCGGTGAGGGGAGAGGGGTGCACAGATCCAGGTGATATGTATGAGTTTGAAAGTCTCGACTCGAAATATAAAGAGCCTATTACATATCAAAGGCTATTATTTAAACTAAATAAATCTTACTAAAGTTTAGTAACATGTTTAAATAAATCAAAATAAATAATAGCATGGCTATGTTAAACAACTTTAAACAAAACTAAAATAAAGCGATTATAAATTGGTAATTATTTTAAAATAAACTATTTCTTATATCAGACGGCAGAGTATTCTTTCATTCCGTTTCGTTTCTTTTCTTTCTATTTTTTTACTTTGCTTTAACTTTTACTGTTTCTGCTTAAGTTTACGGCTACCAGGATCTTACTGCTGAATAGCAATGTCTTTTCTAATATGAATAGCATAGCTAGTATCCCCTATAAGCTTACGAAACTACTGTATCAGAAACTTTAACTGGTTTACATTATAGAACTTTTAGAGACCATTCTCCGTGAAAGAACTAAGCGTGTAAAAGGAAGCTCCTATCCAAAAAATGGTCTATTGTTTCAGTTGTCCCATATCACAATCCCTTTACAACAGTCCCAGCCGGGAGCATGAAGGGATTCCTTTAGGGGTCAAATCTATGGCGTTAAACTACGACACCACTAAAAGTAGATAGCTGTGGAAGTGGAAAGCTTAATGCTTTGCAGTTATTATACGTGTTTAGTCACAGCAGGATCAAGATAGTCTTATAGTCCTTAGCATCTACCTATCCCCGACGACTTAGCTTTCTAGCCTCGATGTACATTCATAGTTAATCCTACAATGTGGTATCCATTAGGCCCTCGACTGGCAAATCTCAATGGCATCCTTAATATCAGGGCTTCAATGCCAAACGACGCGCACCATACCAGCGTCTCTATCGTGTCGATGTGCCAACAGCTTGGTCTTTCTCAACATCTTTCTAGTCGTCTATATCCGGGCCAGAACTACTGGTGTCCTCGTTCTGGAACCCGTCTTTGTCGTCATCCACGACGACATGAGAACGGCAATTGGCGAGAGTTATAGGTTTGCCAGTCGCCCACGACCTGAAGTCTGAAGGCATGAGGATATCCGGTAATGGATAACTGCGTTCCTTGATCGACTAATGTTGACGAGGAGAACAATAGTCATGGGTGTGCACTTACCACTTCCCTTGCCGAAGGGGGCCATCTGGGATTTTTGCTGGAAGTGTAGACATAAAACCTGTTGTAGTAGTGTACGGCCACTTACACTTCAGCACCCAGACGATGCATCCCATTCGTCTTTGAAAACAACGTAAGACGACGCCTGCGCACACGATCCCTGTGAAGGGTAGCCTTATTACGGGCTGCAATGAGTCTAGACGGCATCTGAGGACGAGACATAGTGTTCTGATGAGAAGTTAGCTACAATTAGAAGCTCAAAAGAAAAAAAGCCATAAAACATCGCTAGCGGTGCATTTGATGTTGAAATAGGTGCATTGAATGGCCGATCCTAAAAGCTATTAATTCTACAGAACTTTAAGCTGTTAAGGTTAAATGAATAAAGTTTAAAAACTGCGAAAAAACTTCATATAAATATTTAAAAAATATATATAGTTATTATTTTTTATTGTTTCTTAGCCCTCACGTGTTCCTCCTGGGTATCCTGGTTACGCATCGTGCTTTTAGTGCCGACATCTTCAATGATAAGCCTGAAGCGCTACAAAAGCTCAACATATTCGAAGGCGAGCATGAACTGTAATCTTGCTAGCCCTATATCTCTCCTATCAATCAATTATACTATGATAGTCGTTTAAGAAACCCTAAGAAGCATTTGGCCAACTCCAAACTCTACAAGTGCGTTTCCCCTCAAGCCTGAGATCAACAATACGCTGGTTTTCCGTCGCGCATATCAAAATATGAGCGGATATGCCCTGTCCAATGAGCCCATTTCGAGAGGGACGATGACTAAGTGGGTAAATAGAATCGGCAAGCTTTTGGGTTTTGAACACACAACTATTTGTTATAGCCTTCGGTAGATGGCAGGTAATAGCATGGACAGGAACGGTAAGCTATACGCCCCATGTTGCGCATTCGTGATTGACTGCTAAAAACATTGATTCGAAACCTCGTGATGGACCCTCCAGAAACACTACCTGAATCGCAACGTTTGTGCTGATCTCTGGGCTATGCGCTGTACTTGCGAGCCACAACAAGCACTCGTTGAGATTGCCACTAGCCATGGACACTCTAGGAGTACACGCCGGCCGGCCAACCTCTCGCCAGAACAGGTAGCTTTGATCCCAGAGGTTGCGCTTCATCAGAACTAGGCAAATAACAACCGACATCTAGTCTGCGGCTCTCAATCATCACCTTGATATTGTCCGGTTGAAGCAAAAATTATAGAGACTTCATCCCGATTCACCTGAATATAAACCACTTCGTCGGAAGGTTCAAGCTACGAAAGCCTAAGTACGAAGAGCTGAAAAGCCAAATATGAGGAGTGAATGGACAGATAAACAAGCAGTGCAAAATATTGAGCGCTAAGTGCAAGGACAAGGCTTCCTCCGCCCTATTGATCAGCCTCGAGGCATTCGGCCAATGAACCCTGCGCAACAACGATTGGTTAGGGCACTTGGTGAACCACCCGTCAACGATCTCCGGTCCCGCTTCCGACGAAGAGCAATAGCTATTGATGCCGTCATACCCTACTGCTTAATTGAAGAGCCGCTGTCGACCAAGTATTGGAGGCTAGGCAACAGAGCTTGGGCTGACTCCCATGGACAGAGCTACATAGTTACGAAATTCCGTCCTTGTTAGCCACGTTGGCGAAAAGAAGCTAAAGCGGTGTTTTATATGTGTTGGCAAGGCTCTGACATTACCTTTAGAAGACCCAAGCCTGAGAGCCCTATACCGGATCTTTGCTACGCCCTGACACGACGCGGCATTTCAAGATTGTGCAATTTGTCAAAGCTTAGCCCTGATAGTACGGTCGTCTGCCCAGTCTGTGTACCAATCGTCAAGCTCAGACACAATATGCATTTACAGAACCATGCTCAGTTGGTGCATGGTATAAGTAGTCCGGGGAGAGTCACTACCTATAGGCATCTTTTAGATAACGTTCAAAGTAGCCATGCCATAGACTGTCTGGTGTAATATACCACCTATTAAAGCTACTATTTTTATATATATAGGGAATTAAACATAGAAAATATAGGTTATTTGCAGCCTTGATAGAAAGATTCGGGGTGGACATTCAAACACCTGTTGCACCAGCACGTCCCGGCTCGGTTGCCCCAACTTGATCAATATCACATACAAACCACTCGCACATAGTACGATAGAATCCTGTTTGTATCCAACTTTTGATAGCCTTCAGGGAGTTGATTAATAAAAGTAACTGAGGCTCTGTAGCTGTTGAGCCAATGCGCAAAGGACCACGAAGCACAATTGAACTACCCTCATCACATGCAAAGTAGACGTCCCAATCGTGATCCGTTGCTACGATCAGAGGGACCGATGCCAACCTGAGTACTTTCTGATTTTCGGGCCCGGTTTGCGCAAGACGTACAGCGCGGAGATGGTACATGCGTTGATGCCACGCTGCGACCCATATTGCAAGCTGCAACAAGGGATCTCGTGACGATGAGACCGTTTTGGTCTCGATAGAAACGGCAATAAGGCTCTCAGACACGGCCGGATATATGGTCTGGTTAACATGAGCCGGAGTTCCATCCCAAACCGACAGTATTAGCTCTAGAATGACTTTCTTCAAAGGCGCGTGCTTTTTAACGTCGGCCACGACTATATAGTCGACCTTCTTACTGTCGCTATTAGGGCGTGCCGCGGATAGATCGGACTGGCCAGAATACCCAGTGCTTGTGCTTTCTTCTGACGCAGACCAGGCTAATACTGAGCCCGCATCACTGCCTATAAACAGCTTTCCCAGCCGTGGGATCGAATCACGGGCAATCGAGGCGAACATCGCTGGCTCAACGCGAACCGATGGTGTCCACCTACGCTGTTCTTCAGAGTCGGGCTCAGACTCGAATGCTAACTCTAGAAGTGGCGTGTGTACCCTATTGTTCCACCCGCACTCGTGCCGTTGGTACTTGGTAGAGGCAATGGCTTGGTGACGTATGTGGCGTATCTGGGAAAGCACTGCGTCCGCAGCTGTGGTCTTCGCATCGGGATTTGATTCTATCGAGGTTGAGTCGCCGCCGTGATGTGGTTCATCGATAAGTAGAAGCTGCCTATGCAGGGTTTGAATATCGGGGGGCAGTGTATCTGACTCGTCGTCTTCCAGTCCATCTATTCGCACGGGCTTCTCTAGCCTTTGAAGGTCGAGCCTACCTTTGATAGGACTTGTTGACCTCGATCGGCGTTTCGATGCGCCCCCTCCTAGGCGCTCTCTTAGCCCTCTGACGGACAAGGGAGGGAAAGCAGGCGGGAACTTGGGGGCCTCGTTGGAAGGTGGAGTTGCCGCGATGCCAGCGTTCTTAGATAAAACGTCCCCAGTGCGCTTCCTCCCAACGCGCTCGGTATCGTCAATATTGCTCATTGTTGGGGGTGGTGTATATAGCGCTTGTGCGTCGTACGGATATGAAAGATGGATATCGTGGCTCTCTTTTTCAAGACGTCGACGTTTTGGGCTAGGTATTACAGAATTAATCCAATCCTGAACGTATTCACGGGACATGGCAGACCATGGAGATAGATAATGTGATGATTATATAGTTGGATTGATTGATCAACGAGGTCGTGCGTTGATGCCTAAGGTAAGATACCTGGTAGTGGGCTGCCAAGCAGGATCTGTTGGAAGAAGAGCCAACAAGCGAAAAGAAGTTGTTTATTATGGGCAAAAGTGTAGATGAGAGAGGGAGAAAACTAGCTAACCCCGCAGATGGGGGAGGTGCCTAAGTAGGTAAACAAGGGCCCCTATGGCTGTGGCAAGTGCGGTCTGCATACATAACATCAGTGTAAACTCACTGCTAAAACCCACTGTTGGCTGGGCAATGTACAAGGAAGGTTGGGGCTGGTGTGGCTGGAAATGCCTTCAACGCCACGAAGGCTTCTAAAATAGGAAATTCAACAGCAAAAACTAGCCTATCCCTTTGAGTGCCCCACGACTTAAAAAGTGGAATAGCGGGGCCGCTCGCACAGATGCATACACCTAATAAGAGTATAAATAATGCTCGGATAATAGTTTTGTTAGGTGTAAATATCCCTGCGAGCGGCCCTGTTATTCCACTTTTTAAGTCGCGGTGCGAAGGGGGCACTCAAAGAGGATAGCTACCTATCTAGACTAGTACTCTGAACAAAGCGCTGCTGTTTTTTTCGCGTGCATTTATTTTTAGTGTGCACGATGATTGTTTTATTCATTGTTTTGTATACAATGATTGTTTTTAAACAATCCTTTACAATTGAAGCTAGAATTTTAATCCCAGGCTATTATTATAAGGGCTTATAATGATTATTGCCCTACTCATTTTCCCGCTATGGTAGGTACCTAAGGTACAAATAGCTTTGCAGCGGTACATGAAACTGAATTAGTAGGTGTTCAAGATTGAGACGGCAGTAACCGACTCCTACCACAGAATACTCAGCTCATTGCCATGTTTTCCTTTCCAGAGCCCAAGGGGTTAATCCGGCGAATGGGGGCCGGTAAGTCTACAATTGGTGTGGAACTCGAGTTCCTTGTCGCAGTCGCGCAACCTAATCAAAAACCATTGAATGTCCCAAGGATGTTCCAAAAGTCCAATGGAGCCCCCATTGTTCTTCCGCGTGATGGTAGCCAGGAAACCGTCGGTCCCACACTACTAAGAATCGAGAACACAATTAAAACTGCTGCTGCCAAGCACCGCGGAGCCCGCGTTTTCGGGCCCAAAGATGAGGAGGCGCTGGACAAAGCGACGGGAGTCAACGGAGTTGACACAGACCTAATACATCTGCGAAGATACCAAGATTGGAGTGTTGGAAGGGATCTATCGGTTTATCTGGACTATGAGGAGATAGAGGACCAGGAACATATAAGTGACTACCTATGGCAAAATATTGAAATCGCATCCCCGGCCTTATGGGCGACAGACGAGTCGTGGGACGAGATCAGGGCAGTGGTCCAGGCTCTTTCGGAGGAGTACTGGATCATCACTCCGAGAAGTGCCGGGATGCATTACCACTACGGCAATGGAAAGAATTACATCCCCTTTGGCAAGCTCAGGCGCATGGCAGCACTGTTGGTCGCGGTGGACCCCATCATCGTTCAACTACATCCGGAGCACAGGCGAGACTACGATTTGGCTGTAAGTAACAGACTCTACTCCCGCATCGCGCACGGCTTGCCGGCAGAAGTGACCTCTCGCGAGCTACGTGTCGAGTATGTCGAAGAAGAGCCCGAGTTTCCTCGTGTTCGAGCTTCGCCAGCCCCGGCGGCTCGTCCATCTCTCCAGCGCACGCCCGACCTCGTCGTCCCATTCAGGCGGGGGCAGCTCAAAGGCTACAAGTTCAACCCCGTAACCTTTTTCGAGACCGGCTATCCGGAAGACGCCGAGGCGTTTGCGAATATTCTTGTCAGCAAGCCACGCCCCCTGGAGATTCCTTACGCCGTCCGTGAGATTCTGCGATGCCTAAATGCCCCTACAGTGGCTGAGCTGATGCGTTACAGCCCGATACTCGAAGACCGGCCGGCCTATAGCTTCCAGAACTACACGCTTGATCTGTACAAGCGCCTATCCAAATCTTTTGGCGAACTAGACCTTCAACGCCAGAACAAGCGCACTATAGAGTTTAGGCAAATGGCATCGACAATGGAACCTGACGAGGTCGTTGCTCATGGAAAAATCATCGTTCGACTCTGCGAATTCGCTACCGAAGCAGATCTCGAGGCGCTATGGAAAGTAGTGCTTGATTGTACTGTGGCAGAGGTCAACGGTGCCTGGTTCGACGTCTTTGATCTACTCGTCGAACTTGGGCTCGCGGCTGAGGCCAAAGTTCTGCAACACTCGGTAGCTCGATTCCGAGGCGAGACAATCCCAGACGAGATAACCCTAAAGGAGATGAGCAAAGAAAAAAGCGAAGAGACCCAGGCGGCGGAAGAAAGAGTGGTGCAGAGGGCCTGGTGGCGCAAGTGGCTCGGATGGCGTTCGGGCTAAAGTGCCTATCAACGGTCTATTGACTAGGCTTAACGACTCTGTCTTATGAAGACAATCTTTTGATAATAAACTAGAATATTATGAGCTTTACTTATATATACCAGGTGACGTATAATTGTAAAGTATGCACTGCATAGGCGTGTTGCGGCGGTGTGGGAACGCTATCGTAGCCTGTAGGTAATTTACTATGTAGATATTTATAACGCTAAATTGCATGTAGATGCTGTTAACACTATCGAACACAAACTTGCACATCATAAATCAAATAGGATGAAACAGGGGACGAGACGTTACTACTTGAAATAGTAAATTTGATGGGTATCAAAATCAGAGTACCTATTTACTTCATTTAGATTGCCTCTGTGTAATCAGGCAGCTATTCAACTACCCCCCTCCAACATCGGCCTATCTGGGCGTTGCTTGTCGAGTGATGTTGTGTACCTCATAAGGCATAGATCGGGTACTCGGTACTGCAGTCCCTCTGGGGCTGCCCTGGTTCATTTAGCGCATTACCGGGGTAGGTACTTCTGGCGCTACCTATCTCCGTGTAATTTAGGTGTCAACTTGCGCCAGTCCCCCATCCAACCCTATCTCAATTCTAGACAGACACCTAATCACAGTCGTCGTAAAGATGGAGAAGAAGAAAAAATAATACACGTTCGGCCAATTCCTCAGTCCGTCTAGTATATCTTTACTGACGCGGGGAATGCCTGACTTGTGGGTTTCATGCTCAGCTTCCCGTTTGTCGCCGAGTTGACCTGCAGGCGCGCAGCCCCCTCGGCGTGCGCGCTGACGACGGCGCCATCCGCCTGGCTGCATAAGAAGTCGTGGTTGACGAGGACCTCGTGGCTGCTGGTCATGACGTACGAGACGTTCCAGCCGGGGATGCGCGTCGAGCACCACTGCAGGCCGTTGTCGGCCGCGCCCTTGTCGATCGAGCCGCTGCACCCGCTGTGGTAGTCGTTGTACGTCGTGTTGAGGTAGAAGGCGAAGGACTCGCCGCCCGTGTACCTGCTGATGCCGCCCGTGAAGTCCGAGATGATGAAGTTCGGCTGGCTGGTTGCCGTGGCGCAGGGCATTATGGCCAAGCCGGCGTCGGCGAATCGCGTGAACGACATCACGATGGCCGTGACGGCGGGTAATATGGCGGCGAGGATCATGGTGGCTATCGCTGTGGTATGTGGTTTGTGGTTTGTGGTTTGTGGTGTCGGGAGCACCGGGGATAGGAAGGTTATGTGTATGTTGTATAAATAAAGCAAGTGGTGGTTTTAAGGTTTCAAGCTTGAGGTCTAACGAAGGAGGGCTGACGAAGGATTAGGAAGGTGTCTAGTTTAGGTAGCTTGTGGTGGAGTTTGTAGCGGCTTAAGCCGATGATTTGAATTAAATGCGAACAAGGTAATTGCTTAGGAACGTTAATGTATATATGACAGTGCGTTTACGAGTAGCGTAATGCTGTCTCTCTTGTCTGCAGAATGAGTTGTTCGAGACGGCACTGAATGCGTTTATATACACAAGCTACCTATTCCGACGATGTGTCGTTTATGATGTAGCCTAGATAGAAACCCGACAAACACACGCAACGAATAGGTCGGGGATTTACAAATCGTGGCGTCGTCCAATCAAATCATCGATTCCGAATTCCAAATACATGGTTGTCGGGTCTATTTATCTACGCTGTCTTGCCCAGAAATCTCCATGTAATACTCTATTAACGGGAGTCGCAACACACAGGTACACGTTACATGGGCATCTATTTGTCCCGGCACATGATATGTACGTCGTCCCGAGTTGCTGCTGGACTGGCTCCGTTTAGATGCATACATAGATAGAGCATGTCGTTTTAGCCTGTTGTGGGGGATCCCACATCTAGCCTGCAGACGTCAACTCCCGGGCGCGTTTGTGTCCAGATTAAGTAATGTTGGACTAAATCGGTATGCCCTGGATTTCTGAGCGTGTCCAGGAAGGGTCGGCGAACGAGTCCAGACCGCCGAATTTCTATCCGCATCGTCAAGAGTTGCTTGATTTGCCGCTTACGTACTTGTCGATATATCGTGGAGGGGAAAACCTATCCAAACGATGTGCACAGGTCTCTCTAACCGTATAACAATTAAGCCAAGAAGTCCGGTCCCACAGCTGTCAAGAAGACAAAATCCGCTCTAACTAAGCCTAAGAGGAGATGAGACGAGATCAATAGACGGATCGATCACTGAAGTTCACAAAACCTCGGAACGAGGCCTCATCTGAGATCTTGGCTGCAGTATATGGCAACACCTCTCTATTATCTCAACGGATTGGGATGACAAGGTGGGTAGGTATCTATGCCCAGTCACCACCTCCGCCAAGAACTGACCCAGATAGTAGCGCGGGCTACACCAGCTTCAGAAATGCTGTCACCTTCAAGAAGGGACTCACTTAAAACTCAAATAGGAAACCAACGGACATTGAATCAAATGATGGCGTTTATCAAAGAAGAAACCCGATCCCTAATAAAGCTGTTGTAGCAATAGCATAAGTTGGCCGTTCAGTTCTCTCTAACAACCTGCTGCGCCAAACCAGGGCTAATGGGGCCCAGGGCATCTAAGCAGGCCCGACGTCTGATAATACTATCGGAAGATGTTACACTAACTTAGTGCTGTTTGCTGAGCTAAGCGCTGAGATGCTAGAACTTGAGGTTCAAAGGACCATAAAGATATCAAAATTCCGTCAGTACGTATGTAATACATGGAGAAGTGTCGGTGATCAAAAAGATTCGACACTTTGAAAACGGGTGCCCGGCACCGGCTTGGCAACCAGGTCACGAACTTGGCATGCCCATACTATCTCGTCATGGGATGGGATTCAGTGGGATATGGGATATGTGTAGACTATCTGCATCTCCATTGTTGACGTGTCGTTGTACTGAGCTATCTCAACGACAATTTCAGATAACCAACCTTGCCAGCTTATAGGCCGTTGTGGTTCATCTATCCATTGACCGATCAACGAACCATAAACATCCCTTGGCAGCAGTACCAGCGGCACAGCCTCCTACCTACGTACTTTGCATCGGCATTCAAGTAGCATTTCCGGGGATTCCCCAATAAATCTCGGCGTCTTGTATCGGGCTGCCTATCAAAATACGCAATGTAATGGAGATAAGCGTGTAGCGGGAGGGCTAGTTTTCTCCCGTTTTCCCGCAGGTTGGGACGGGAAAGTTCCCAGCAGACAAATACATATACCCACCCTATGTAACCCGACCAATTCCAAATCATTCAACTCCGCTACTACAGCTCCCTCTCTCTCTCTGTGCGTCTCTTGAACACGACAGCAGACTCGCCCGATAACGCAGAACCGAACTCCCCCAAGAAATTGTTTCCCCTCTTGAGCCAATCCAGACCCGTCGCGATACAAAGCCAAGCGCGGACGTCATCAGCTAGGCACTGTCACCCTTGAGAGTACGATTCTGCGTTCCTTGTGCTCCTTCAGTCTGGCCGTACTTGATTCAAGTATATCTGCCCTATCGAACTTTGTGATATTGGTACCGACTAGCCGTCGTGGGACGGTTCATGAATCACCGACGTAGCGGTGAGACCTGGCTGAGAGGGCAACCTTGAGAGTTAGACTTTGCTATTCCTCGTGTTCTCGTCTTGAGCTTCAACAGCACCATTAGACAGCGCCAACTTTCCCGTGCGATTTATCCCCGGCGCAAAATGAGTTCATTCTACTCGCGTATCTAGTCGGCACCCGCCCTGCTGACACCGAGATGACTGACGAGAGGCCAGGCAGAGTGTTAGATAGTGACACCTCAGCTATGACATCCGCGAGCTTCGTGCAGGTCGGGGATGAGCCCTTGATCGTCGTCGCCGCTTTCATCATCCCCAGTGTTACTAGTACCATCCGTCTAGGTTACATGCGAAACCTGAGAATGGGCCTATGGGCCATGGACATATCTCCCGGGCGCGCTCTGTATCCTGGAAACGGAACCAAAGGGGAATGGGGGTTGGTCTAGGAGCGCCGTTGCAATGAACTCTACTTCATACTGGTGAATCTGCTCATGGCTCGTTATGTGTGTTACACACCTACGGGCTCGTTCTCGATACGACGGTTCGCTCCGGGGAATAACATGAGGCTAATTATATGCGCCTGTACCAGGAATGCATTACTACTATTATTAGGTTGTTTCTCATCCGTATCGGGTGCTACATAATATTAGAATGCGGATCAATAACACACCGCCAAGCTATCCTAGGGCCTGACTTGTCGGCATAGACTTCGCCGGCACACTTCAGTTGACAGTCGCATCACGGTCACATACTGAAATATCCGAAGTCTAGAGTGGTTTTGGACGTTATGATGCCGGGTTCGTTCATCACTTAATATAAGTCATGAGATCGGTCACGGTTTCGTGTCCGCCGATCTTATATCGACGCCCGTACTATCATCCTAGAAACCACTGACGCCTATCGGTAACCATACTTGGGACTGTTCATTCTGCATCTCTCATTGTAGTCCGCCCAAAGCCGGATCATAGCTCGGCGACAGCCTGATGATCTTGCGAAGAATCTTTTCACGTTTCTATCTCTCGATCTTCACGACTGAGTCTGGCTATGCGTTCATTAGACCTAACCATTTCTGCAAGTCATTCCTTCAACATCGCTGCCTTCTTAGATATAGGTAGGGGTAGGTAGATGCGCTTTCGCAAGGACGCTGTCTCCTTACCCTCGGCCGTGTGCCAGTGGATGATTTGTTTGGGTGGTCTCCGTGCATAGTAAATTATCAATACAGAAGCCACCTCGGGAGGTAGTAGTCTGTGAGACTTCTCTAGTGGAGCTTGAGAGCAGATCCCCATATGTGACAGTAGTTTTTCCGTATGAAGAGAATATAGTATCATGTAGTGCCTACTCATTGCACTTGAATCACTGTGACAATTCAATCCTCCAATGTGATTGCGTTGCTCCGGGAAGCATAGATCAATTCTATTACTTCCCTTTTTCTTCTACTCCTTTCATCCCGAAGCCCCCTTACACGCTTACATGACGAAAAGATAAGGCTGATCAAAGCAATCATCCCACCCCGTCTTCCCCGACGCCCAGAACGCCCCCAGCACCCTGCTCGCCAGCAGCGGCATCGAGTTTCCCACATCGCGCACCGCGCCCCCCAGCAGCTCGGCGACAAAGGCGCGCTCGAACGCGCTGCCGCGCACGGCGCTCGCGCCCGCCACCACCAGCGCCCAGAAGAAGCAGTTCTTGAAGTGGCGGTGGCGGAACGCCGCCTTGAGGTCCAGCAGCAGCCGGTCGTAGTGCAGCCCCAGGGTCCGCGCGAGGGCCTTGTTGGTGGTGGGGAGGAGGGACGCGCTCTGCAGGGACTGGATGCAGTAGAGGACGGTGGCGGATTGGTAGATGCGTGCGACGAGGTGCCAGTTGTCGTAGGTTGGTGGGGTGCTGTTTGTGCTGGCGTAGGAGGAGGGCGAGAAGGCGAGGATGCGGTTTAGGAGGGTTTGGGCGGAGGGTGGGGAATACGGAGATGATAGGGAGGAGGGGGAGGAAGAGGGTGGTGGTGACGATGATGAGTTGGATGGCGGAGAGGAAGCGTTGGCCATGCCCGATGCTGCGAGACGGCGCAGGTGGTTGATGAAGATTATGCTGGTGAAAAGCGGCGGCGGACATATTGACCCGATATACACGAGCGGCACACCGGTTCCCCACGCGGATTCTAGAAAGTCGAGGTTCTTGGGGTGCGACATATCGTCTACTTGGTCGTGGCTCGGACTCGTCGTATTCGAGAAGACCTCGCCTCTTTGTAAGTCGGTAGATTAGTAAGTAGTTCAAAAATACATGGTAGGGTCCTTTTTTTCGCCTTTTCCTTCGGCTCGCGATGGTGCAATACTGAAATAGAATCCAGACTGGTTTCTAGAGACTTACACGATCCATGTTAGAATGCCACTGTGCATGTGAGGACGCTCGCGCCAGAGTTTTTCAACGCCGCCGCGGAGCTGCACTATTCTCATCAACCCCGTGTAATGAAAACGCCATCGAGGGGAGGGTTGAAATTGCTGCTGCATTCATGGTATTCAGATTAGCATCTGGCTCAAGGGTGTAGTTTACGCCATCGACCTCGTTGTCAAATCCCCTCCCCTCCCTCCCTTCCTACTTAATACCACCCAGGAAGAATAAAAGGAGATGGACGGTACCTGAGGTCACTTACATCAGCTAAGAGTAACATCAAAACCCCCGTCATCGTCCCATCGCTCGTCCGCGTCGTCTCCTCACCCATATCCTGATTAAGCGCGCGCACAGCCTGGTAAGCCCAGAACGCAACCGCCGACCTCGCATGGGCGCGAACACTCGCCTCGGTGTCCCTGGGCAGGTTATGTATCTGATATCCCAGCGCAAAAAGAATAAACAGCGCCTTGATCGGCACCGGCAGCAGCGGCGCGATGTTCGCCATGGGCAGCTTGAGCCGCGACTCGCCCAGCAGGCACTTCAGCGGCGAGCACCGCTCGTAGATCTCCATGTTGTCTGGTTGCGGCGTGTCAGCAAGCTGGGAGATTTTTTTGCCCCGGCGAAACAAGAAGGAGCAGGAGGAGGAGGAGGAGGAGGAGGAGAGAGGGAGGGTGGCGACTTGCAGTCGTAGGAGGCCCGGAGCCCGATGAAGTTCTCGCACGAGATGTCGTAGCGCATGAGCGCGTGGAGGGCCTTGGGCTCCATCCAGCCGGAGAAGCGCCTGCGCATCAACGCCGTCTCGTACGCCACGTCGGCGTCGACGTCAGCGTCAGCGTCAGCGTCAGTCGCAGTCTCGCCATCGGCGTCAGCATGGTCCGCATCTCTTCTCTTGGCACTCGCACTCTGAGACACTCTAGCCTTCGGCCGCCGTCGATGGCGGATCGCCACCCGGCCCGGTTGAACCCAGCGCAGCGGCCGCTGCTCGCCGTAGCCGGGACATACTATCCCGCTGGTCCGGCACCGGTTGCAGACGGGGCGCACCGAGTCGCAGACGAGTCTGCGCCGGAGACACTCCCAGCAGTGTCTGCGGGTTGCCTCGGCCTGAATTGTCGCCGAACTAGTCTCCTCCGTCGATTGGGTCATGACAATATTGTAACCCAATCATGGGCACCTAGAGACTCTTGGTTTTAAGTCCAATTCAATTGATCATACGAAGCTGCGATTCACAATAAGAAAAGGTTAGTGTTTTCCGGCATTCGGTTCCGAAGAAAATAGGTAAACAATAGGACTTATAAGTGGCGCATGGGTCTCTTCGGCCTTTTAACTACTACTTTCTCTGTATGCATGCTGTCATTGTACTGGTCTGGTCCTACAGGCTACATCAACAACAGGGCTGTGATGATGCCAAGCCTAGGATAGAATATTGTGTGCTTGTAAGTACTGTAGGTATGTTCAAGGGGGTAGAATAGGTAGCTTAAGTAGGTGCCTATTCTCGACAAGGGGTAAAATACTAACTCGGCGCTCTTCTCGGCTGTGCACTGCCATTAGTGGAGAGCAGACCGCGCATGACAATTTACGGATCTATGTAAGATCTTGGTGCTGTCTCATTACTGGTCGCCTTACGACCCCCCCTTCTGCAGAGAAACTTAGACTTCGTCTTATGAGTATATCGGTGCTACCTATCGCTAAGCTAGCCGAATAGTAGTCAGGATAGAGGAAATGCCGGCGCATCTAGTCCAAGACAGGGCAATAAGATCAAACATCACCAATTCAATCTACTGCACTCACCACCGACAATACACTTAGAACATAACACTAGTTCGATCATGTCGATTAGGTACTACATAGCTACTTACAAAAGAAGACGCGCAGCCGTGCTTCTGGAAGCCATACAGCTATCCTTGCGCTCTCCTAGCATACATACATACACCAGCGCAGCGTCAACGTGTGCTCTACCCTGCCAAACTCCGGGGTATTATCGCAGCAGAGCCCTGGCCTGTTTCGTGTGCTGGACCGTTATCTCATAAATCCGTTACCCATGTCTCATCCACCGAACCAAAGAAAAAGAAAACCAAACCAACTTCTCGTCCTTCGCAACCCTCCCAGGGCCATATGTCCCTAAAAAGGCGAATCGACAACGTCCTCCTTGCCTAGCTTGTAACGACCGCTCTGCCGCGTACCAATGCGGCCCGAGCTGCGTCTCGACGTGCCGAGCCGTTGAAAGTCGCCCGCGATGCTCTCTCGCGTGGGCCGGCTCAGCTTGTTCTTGCCGATCATATTCACCTCGTTGGGGAGAGCCACGATGACGTTCTGGTCCGATCCGAACTTGAAGTCGTCGGCCTTGACGTTCTCCGTGTAGCGCTTGATGATGTACGGGGCCTTAGCACCGCGCAGCACCTTCTTCAAGTTCCAGTCAATGATGTAAGGGCCCGTAGCTGTGATGATAGACGACTCTTCCGTCGACTGACTCGTGTTGAACCGAGCTGGCGTGAAGGAAACGCCTTGACCCGTCTCGTAATGGAATTGTGCCACGTGCTCCGGGGTCAGCGTGAGACGGCGCGGTTGGGGTTTCGAGTCCGCCGCGAACGATTTCTCGAAGCCCAGCTTGCCCTCGTTCTTGCCCGACTTCTGCATCGCGTCGATAAGGAGTAGATACGTGCGGCATGTGGCCAGGACCCAGTGGCCATCGGCCGACACGTCGAGACCGATGATGGGTTCGCCCAGCGCCGGGATATGGGTCTTGGCGTTGATTCCGAGCCGGTCGAACAGTCGAATGTCGCCCTTGTTGGACGCTACGGCGATGTAGCCCTTCTCCGTCGTGGACAGGGCGGAGAAGTCGTTCTTGGACGCATACTGCTTGAGCTGGGAGTCAACAAGCTTGGTGCTGGACAGCCGAGGGTCGACACGGAATAAGGCGTTTTTGGAGACACCGAGGAACGTGGGCTCGTGCGTCATCTGCGCAAACTTGTTCTCGGGGGCGAACTCGAGGACGGGAATATCCTCGTGCACGTTCCACTCGTCGACGACCTTGCCGTATTCGAGATCCATGCGGTAGAGCTTGTGGGGGTCGTTGTCTTTCTGCAAGATCATGTTGCGATCCTCGTTGTGCAGCATGACCTTCTTAGGGCTGAACAGCTCGCCCTTGGGCGTCTCGACCTTGGAGATGTTGGTGGAGAACTCCAAGTGATTGTTCGGGTGATGCTTGAAGACACCAATCTTGGAGCCGCGGATAACGAAGGATCGATCGTGCTTGTAGCCAACGGCTAGGCCAGAATTGATGTCGTCGTCCTGGGGCTGCGTCTCAACATCGTCCTCTTCCTCGTCACTGTCGTAGTGTTCGCTCGCAGGTCTGTCATCGTCAGTTTCGTCGGGCTCAGACTCTTCTTCCTCCTCTTCGATAGGAGCGTCGTCCATCTTCAAGTCCTCAAAGGCGTCTAGAACGTATTGGCGCTCCCGATCCTTGACCTTGGACCATTTCTGCTCATTTAGCTGCTCCCATAGGGCCTGCATAAGCCCTTCTTGAAAGCGTGCGAGGGTGTCCTGGTTCTTGAATCTCAGCAACCACGAGTAAGCGGAGCCGTCGTCGGTGAACTGATTAAAGATAAAGGACAGGAACTCAAAGTTGAAGACAGGGTTCATGTCAGCGACGACGGGAATCCCCAGCCAATCATTGTCTTTGCTGGCGACGTGTAGCCAGTAATTCCATTTTCCTATGTCTGAGACCTGTGCAGCAACGGAAGGGTCCCGAAGAACGAAGGACCCTGAGGGGAAATCGAAGAAATGGAGCTCGGCCAGCTCGTGGGAGAGAATTTCGAGAGGCTCAGGCTGGGGTGGGGGGCTCGGGGGGGCCTTGGGATGATTTGTGTTGGGTCGCTGTGGTTCTTCTTCTTCTTCTTCTTCTTCTTGGTGTTCTTGCGGCTCTTCGGACTCTCGGATAGCGGAGACGCGTTCGGGTTCGACATCATCCCTCTTCAGGCCAACGTTGGCGTCGTTCCTCAGCTGGAACATGGCGTCGGCGGACTCGATAGACCGTGCGAGTATGGGGCTGTGGATAGGACTGTGGATGGGGCTGGCCTGGGGGATGGGCTGCTCGTCGTCGTCGAACTCGAACTGAGCGAGGTCGGCTTCGGAAGCGGTGGTGTGGGCTCGGCGGTACTTGCGCTCGTACTGGCACTGGCGAGCGATGCGTTCAAAGGCGTCGACCTGGCTGGGCTGCACCGAGGCGTCGCAGACAAATTCGTAGAGGTCACCGGCGTCGCCGCTGAGGTCCTTCCACGCGAGCACTCTCTTGGCGGTGTGGCTGCGCCTCTCGATGCGGAAGTGGACGGCCTCGTCGAGCAGGAACGTCTTTTCGTCACGCTCGGCGGCGAGGGCATCGATCTCAGCGTCCTCACCCTCTTCTTCGGCCAGTAGCTCAGCCTCGCCCTCTTCGTAGACGCGCTGGACCACGAGCTGGTATTGGAAGTCCTGGCCCGTTCGACGGATGCGGATAGCGGCGTCCTTGAATATGAGCTCCGAGTAGCCCTTCGGGGAGAGGGGTCGGACGAGGTAGAGCTGGCCCTGGGGCAGTTCGATCATAGACTCTTGGCTGTTGCTGCCGAATAGCAGTTTGCCAACTGTGGTGACAGCGACGGTCTTGTTAGCAGGGAGAATATCAGATGATATGTGAAAGGAAGGGTGAGTGAGGGGCAAAGGAAGAGGCAGACGAAGACGAAGACGAAGACTTCAATCTAAGGCAATATAAGAGGAAGAGGGGTTGGTGGTGACAGCGAAATATAGTTTGGAGTATACAGTACTCCGTATATAGTTCTCATCAAACTCGCCCCGAAAGACGAAAAAGAGGGGGTGGTCGAAAACCTTATTGCTGCTTACCATTCTTGAGGACAAACATGGCGTCCGTTTGCCAAGCTCACGTCGACGACTAACAGGTTGTGTGTGCGTGCGTGTAGTGCAATGCGAGTTCGGCGAGACTTGAGAGAATATGGGATCGTTCATAGAAATGCGTAGAGAGTGTGTGGAGATGGATGGAAGCAGGAGAAAGCCGTGCTGTAGCTAGTTGGATGGCCTTCGCGACGCGATCCGGGCGACTGCGCGGAATATTGTGATAGCAGACAGATTTATCAGGCCAGGCCGGTTGTAGCCTGAAGAGAAGTGTGGTGTGCACAGTAGACTCTAGATGACACCTAATACCGAAGGAAGGTGGTTTTGTTTTCTGGAGAGGATGACTCTGTAGGTAAAAGGTGTATCTACCTAGATCGTCTTTACCGGGGCAACAGGCCAGCATCGATAACATGCGTCATTGCTCCTTTGATTGGCTGGGTTGCTGCCTACTAAGCCTATCTAGGTTCCTTGGAGGGGTAACGTGGGTAGGTACGGAGTACCTACACCAAACATGTCTCACACAGCAACGCCTCACCCATGTGGAAGTGCACCGCCACCGCCACCGCCACATCTTACTGAAGTAGGGTGTTGCAAACACAAGTCTACCTACATAGGTACATTACAGCACAGTAGAAATTAATGACAATACATACATACTACCTAGGTAGGTAGATAGATATCGCTCCTGTAAGAAGTTACATCTTTAGTACTTATGGCCAAGGTACCTAGTTAGTGCCTGAACAAGAATTTGTGCCATATATCTAAGTACCTCTCCGGTTTTCATAACCCAGTGGAATACCTGATTTAGGTACCTGAGGTACTTTGGATAGCTCTGTATATAGGTATGTACCTAATACAGTGCATACCTCTATTCTGCCTATCCTACTGGTAACATTCACTAACAGATCCGTACTACTACATCTGTAGAGGGTCAGTTGTTTTTTGTTATTATTTTTCCCTCTGGGATCACTAGTATCTTGCTGTGCTGTTGTAAATAAAACTACTCTAGTATGAAACTTCTTAACAGGCCTAGATATTAGTATCTCATTCAGACAAGAAAGTTCTCGCTGCTGGGTGCAGTTGGCACGGGTACAGACTCGTTTAACACACAAACAAATAACGAGATACACTGGTAGGTGCTTACCTAACAGTGCCGTACATGTGCAACATACTCAGGTTATGCTAGTTAGTTATCTAGGTATGGACAAGGAGCTACATATATATACGTACAGATAGATATATTTAGACCAGCCAAATCATAAACCATCTGGTCACGAATAATAGTCTGTGAGAAGCATTGGGTTGTATGAAACAGGCAAAATATCGTTATGAATTTAAGAGAAGAAAAGGTGAGCTCACGACAGCCATTTTGTATTATTCTATCGGCAAGCATAAGAGAAAGGCGGGACATTTAGAACCTTAGTTCGTTGACAATGAAGATATCGTGTATAAAAAATGGCTTCTTAGTATTAACGAAAACATGCGCTATATCGATCTGAAACTATGGTTATAATGAAATTAGCCTGTGAAGGCCATCTAAACTCCTCAAAGTCTCGTCTATATCATCGAGGCCATGCTGTACTATACAATATCAAAACAGGCTATACATCTGAATACTGATACACACAAAGGAAAGGAATGTTGGCTCCGCAGTAAGGCATTGGCGGCCATGCACAGAGAATCCTCTGTCTCTATGCTTCGATCGTCACCGTCTCTCGCCATCTCGGTCATTTCTTGTCGTCGTTGTCATCGTCACCCTCCTCTTTCTGCTTGAGTGTTACCTCGAGCTTCCCGCTCCGGTCCGGAGCTCTCGAGATCTCGTATGTCCCGCCGAGCACGAGGTCTTTGGCTACTAGTTCTCTAGTGCGGCCTAAGCTCTCGATATCTGCGATCCGCTGTAGTGTGTCCTCGAGGAACTGCCTGAAGCCTTCCTCTGCGCATATCTCCTTGAATGCTCGGTGCATCGGTACGGAGCTTGCGCGAACCTGTGCTGTGCTCGTAATTGTGAAGAGGTTTAGCCGGTCAAGCTCGCGGATGAAGTCGGCTCTCGTCATGATCTCCTGGGCCTTGTGCATTGCAAAGCTCGGGAGCACGTGTCCGGTCTCCGGGTGGTATGTCTTGTCCATATCCGCTTCCTTGTCCACAAGAGCTTGTGCGAGTACCATGGCTGCTGACTACGCTAGCGAGTTAGTAGAGTGTCTCGCATTTTCTGTCTTTTATTTTCGTTGGAGTGTATCAGGAGTAACGTACGGCCCATTTTTGCTGGTCCATGACATCGTCGTCCATGGCGGATCCCAGGATCCAACATTGGTTCAAGAACCAGGTCTTCTCGATCTCCATAATGCTATCGCACATGGCCAGCATATCGCGAGACTTGGCGACGCGGTTCAAGAAAGAAAGACGCCCGCCGACAAGATCGTATATTTCTTCTAGGGTCCGCTTGTCAAGTGTCTCCTTGTAGTACCGATATCGATACCTTTGTAGCGCTGACAAGGCTTGCTGCTTTGGTAGGTCTCCCACGGGGATTATTTCCATTCTCGTAGCCAGCTGCTTGAACCGCTCCAAGACCCAGTAATCATCCGTGTTGAAGATCATGGTTACCAAATTGGAGGCAGCCCACTGCTCTGCTCTCTGCTGGAGAAGCTCAAGCAGGTCACGCCCATCGTGGTCGTCTCGAAGTAGCTGTGTTTGGTTGATGATGAGAATGAGAGGCTTGTTCTTTCTCTTGCGGTGCCTCAAGGCCACCTTCTCTAGCTTGTTCATAGCTCTCTCAATGTCAAGCAGGGCCGTAGTATCTCGAGGGCCGCGCTCACTGAAGTAGCCACCAATGTAGTCTTCGTGAAATTCATAGTCCAGGGCCTTACCGAGTCGAATCCGAAACAATTCTAGATCGGAATGTGCCTCGAACATCGCGCAACCTTGGCCTTCGATCTTCCGCATGGCCTCTAGGAGCATGCTGCTCTTGCCACAACCCTTGTCGCCCATGATAAGATAATAGTGGCCTTTCTCGGAGCCGTCAATGATGGCGTCTATCCTGCTCTGCTCCTCGCGCTGGACCCAATGCTGAGGCATGGGCGGAGCCGGGATATTCTTGCCGAGGGCAGCCAACTCCAAGACGGGATCACCCGGCTCAAAGGCATTCTCAATCTTCTTGAGCTGCATGTGCTTGTAGCCCTTGTGGTAAACATAGCCGGTAGCGGCGAACCCCACACCGAGTACCACAACCGAGGCCAAGGTGGTTAGAGCGGACTCCACGGCCTTTGAAAGGAGAGACTGTGGAGCATCCTCGCGCTTTGGGGGCGGTTCAGACTCAGACCCAGAGACGTGTGCCGAATCCCGAGTAGCCCGTGTACGGCTGGTTGAAGAGAAGCCCTGGTGGTTGGGTGGGGGCCAAACACGGCGCGTCCGGGGTAAGAATCTGGATGGATAATTCGACGCTGTGGATATCTTAAAGCGAGCCCCGTGTCTGGCCAACATGGTTATCGGCACCGATGCCCGAGATCGGAACATATTACGTCTCCTAAATGTTCATTCATATATGATCTTCACATGCACTCCCCCTTCTAAGGATACAGTGATACTGCAATGTAACTTTGACAAGAGAAAAAAGAAAAGAACATAGATCGGCAATGTACCCACAATGCAAAGCCACAGCGAATCCCCACAGCCCCTGGTCGCACGCGTCTTTATGCATACAAAAGCGGTGGTGTGCTGTGGCTTATTCAGAGGCCTCACTGGTACTGTACCTGAGACTAAGCCTATATTGGTTAAGGGTTGGTGGAGTTGGTTCCAGGGCCATGGATTGATTGCCCAGTGTGCTTCTCAGCAACCCATTGATAATTGGTACTGTACAGTGGCTTCCGAGTTGCCTTGCAACTCAGATGTTGCATCGCAAACCTAGCTGTCGCCTAGACTATGAGAACCTTCTTGATATCTAATGCAGCATGTGAATATAAGTTGACATAATTAAATATAGGCTCCAATCAGAAAACTCGTGAATAAATGCCGAACTATGAAAAGCCTACTAGGACATTTATACCCTGCCATTGATATCATTGATAGTGTCGCCATGCCAGTATTCACTACAGAGAGACTAAATAGGCAATAAGACTATGAGATGCGATAAGTGTGGGACTCTAGTCAATTAGTGCGCCCGAGGTAAAGGAACTCAAGTAGAAGATTCACTACAAGCTTGACTGCTGGCAGTACTCTGGTGGCCGTCTCCCAGCAACAGCTAATAATGCTGCCTTCACTGGTTGTATTCCAACCCTTTTTTAAAAGAAAAATATAAAAAACACTCGCACTAGCACGGCCTTCCTCTCTCTTCTCACTGATCCCCAACTCCAGCTGATTCTACCATTCTTCTACCAAGATTGTGCTGCGTCGCATCTTTGAATGTAGATTTTCACAACTCTAGCACCCTGCCAACACCTTTCAGACAAGACCACGTCCAACCTAGCACTTGTCTTGGACTCAGAATACCGAGACAAGAGTGGCTATAACTGCACAGCTTTCCTCGCCTTTGCAAATCTATAGCTCGATCACATCCTCTATATTTGATTATTATCCATCTTTTCCCTGCCTCTTCAGTCTGATCCCTACCATTCTAGACCACTGATCTACTAGTACTGCAATACCACTCAAGGCAGCACGCTCGCCATCTCGTGTTCGGTGAGCTCGAGGATTTCTTCGAGATGGCTGGAATTAGCAGCATAGAGAACGGCTCACAATCCGAGAATTATCATCGCCACCCACTTTATCCTAAACCCCCACTCAAGGAGGCTGTCCAAAAAGGACTTGCTGTGCCTGTTGATGTGAGCTGCAGTAATGGAGGATTAGGAAAAGATAAGACGCAATCAAAGGGATTACGACTGGTGCAATCGACGGATGAATGCAGACGAGATTTCTCCATGGCGGGGTCTCTCAATCGACGCAACGTAAGCCATTCAACAGCAATCTCCCCTATTTGAGACTCACTAATAAACCTGGGGTGCCCAGGCTTTCTCCCCCACGGCGTTCAAGCACGTTCATCAGAGGAGAACAGGTTTAACAACTTTGAGGGAGACTTGGTCTCAAAGTGACATGACAAACGTGAACAGCTCCAACTCGCCGGTGTCTGCAGACACAGAGGTCGAAGAGGGTGTTAAGAAAAATATACAGGAGACGGTCCAAGAGACAGCACAAGAGCTGAGGGTGAGTACAAAGACCAGGACAGAAATCTGACTAGGCCATCATGCAAAATTACGATCTATGTGAAGGGATAAAAGCAGCATTGCCATTCCTTGAATGCCAACACTAACATGAGTGCACACAGGATCGCCTTGAGCTTCAAGGAGATGTCCCAGTTCCGGCTCCTTTGAATGTTCGAAAGCATAGGATTCCGAGGCCCGTTCTACCCCGCATAGACGAACACGAGTATAATGGAATCAGTAGTCAGACTACAGCTGCAGAAGAGACTGTATCTCCAGCCATGTCGTCGCTGTCTCGGGCCTCTGCTAGGCGATATCCCTCTCGGCTACCAAGATACCAGCCGCAATTTCCAGTACAGGGCAAGCCGCAGGTCAAGCCGCAGCCCACACAAGCAATCCCAACAGGAAAACAGGAAGATAGCTTTTTGCTGCCACCTGTGCCCTCCTCTTCCCTCAGTACCTTGGCCTGCAAATCTGCTACTCATGCTCCCACCTCCATCAACAACCGCGCCGGAGCCGACCAGCACTCTCTCAAGGCCACGAGCAACACTCCCTTGCTTGTCTCCTTCGGTAACGCGTTGCCAGATAATCAAGACCTGACGGACCTAACAGATCTACCGTTCCACCTTCGACCAGAGAACAAATACAGTCCAACAATTCCCATTGACGCCACGCGGCACATATCCTTCGCCACCACCGCTAGGAAGCACAACCTCGAGACTGGAGAGGTCGTCGAGATACCTGTCAAGCTTACAACAAGACACGAGATGTCGTACAAGGCAGGCAGGAACCAAGGTACACCAGAGCATAGCCCTACCAGTTCCATCTGCTCCTTCAACAGCGAGAACAAACAATTGGAGACTGACATTCTCGCCCTCTTAGACAACATGGCGGGCGCCAGCAAGCGTTTCTCTCTTCCCCCGCCTTGCCCCCCGCCGAACTACCCTCCGCCCCCGCCACCGACGCAGCGACGCTTCAGTCAACCTCCCGCTGCCCTGGGATCCCCGGGCTCGGCGACCGTGGCCTAGGAGGCCGGTCGCGTGCCCGGGGTGAAGCAGCAAGAGCAGACGAAGCAGCAGCAGCAGCAAGAGCAGCAGCAGAAGTACCCGGACGTGGTCATCAAGGACTTCTCCCTGCCCGCCTCGGCGTATGCGAACGCCATAGCCAACCCGTACGACGATGAAGAGATCGCCAACGACGTGCACGACGATGACGCTTCCGATGACGCCCAAGCCTACGCTTACCCCGACACTACTAACAACCTTCCCACGGTCGATGCTGACGACGATGATATCGCAAATGGAGGCTGGCTAGTCTTGCAGCAGAGAGCCCTCCAACGCGCCGCGGCGCCCTACCTTGCTGCCCAGCAAACCCCCAATGACGACGCCCTGGCCCGTGCCATGGCCGAGGTGCTACGCATGGCTGACGAAGCTGAGGCTGAGTCTAAAGCTGAAGCCACCGCCGCTACTACTACTGCTACTAAGGCCGAGACCTCTAACAAGCACTCAACCCCAGCACCAACCACTGCTACTGCCACTCATCCTTCTGCCCTTCCTGCTGCGACTGGACTAGGCATCGCTACAACCGTTGCTGGTAACTCCACTGGCATTCTGGGCGGTTGGCGTCTCAAGCCCGCCTTCCTGGAACGCTGCGGGCGGGCGCTCGCGAAGAAGGGAAGCTTCTGGAAGAAGGGGGGAGGCAAATAGAGGGGATCGAGGGGGTTTGGTAGATGTCGGAATTAGGGAGCAAGTTTGGCGGCGGGACTGGATAAGGGACGATGGACGATGGAATGGTGATTCTCGAGGGAAGCCTGCGATTGGAAGGCTTGGATAGGCTTCGGTTCTGTTCATATTACGCTTGTCGCTCTCTTTCCCTTCAGTCCCGCCCAGCACCGACGCCAACTAGTTTTGGGAATGTGTTACGGTACTAGTTAAAGCTACAGCACTGCCTTGACCTGGCATACCTGTACAAGCTAGATCGGGCTAGATAATCATGTCATAACTTCTCTCCGTGTAACAGTGAAAAAGCACTTGTGGTGGCACCCACACTTCGAATTGTGACAGAATCAAGTTTTGCCATCCCCGATATGATGAGAGCTTTGGATTGGTCTGGATCTAAAGCCGCCTTCTCGTGATACGCGTCAAAACTCTCGCCTGCTCGCGTTCACCCCCATGATTGGCCACGTGAAACGTGAGTTGACAATAAACAACGTCACATGCAAGGGAGGATGGAGGTGTTGCTAGGACTATTGAGGGAGACAAGGCGCTCTGACGCTTATTTGTGACATGTATGTAGTCAGGGTATCAGCCTGCCCACCTACCTAGGTATATAAGAAGGTTAGGATATACTCCGAAAGCGTTGTCTCCTTGCTGGCAGTCTGAACTGCCGCCTTCCTCTATTGATCGACGTTTCCTTTTGGAAGAGAGCTCTGCCCCCCAAAACTAGCCTGACTACAGCTCTCCTAGCTTTCTAACGGCTGCTCAACCTACACTACTACCTAGCTCGAGCTATCATGGCCGAGACCGTGGGATTTCAAACCGAGCTGTATGTACTATTCAAATCTATCGATGGGGTTATTTGGGGCCAGCACATTAACGTGCCAATCTTCTACATGTCACAGAACAGACTGCTGGTGTTTCCAGATTGACTTATTGGTATTGCACAAGGAGGGAAGTTCCATCTAGACCCGCGAAGCCTATCCGGTTGGCTTATATAGACCTGGCTAAGGCCTGTGCTGTAGTCTTAACCTCCTTGAGGTTGAGTACCGTGACATACATGTCCATGTTATGTGCTTCCAATGCTGACGTTCTCTACTGCCTTTTAGTGCGATATTTCTCGGGTGGCAACGTAAACCCGATCGCTCTCTCTTTCGTTGGCTGCCGGATGAAACTGTAGAAATGAGTGAGTAGTGTACACGAATGCTTCCTTCCCTCACCCGGCTACTATTTAGGAGTCTCAAATAGTTTCCAAGCTTACTCGCGAGACCATCCACCACTAATATAAGTTGGTGTAGTCCTCCGCCTCGCTATGAGGTCCAACTTCCCTGTTAAGATCGAGCACCCCTGTATAGTCCACTGCTCCGACGACTGCCCAAGCCTCGTACTATTCTCAACATACCTGAGGGGAAGGGGTCGGTCTTACTTAGAAGAAGCCTTCGCAGCACAGAAAGCCCACGCCACAGACTGGATAGCAATGAACGGCACCTGTGCGCGGTTCAGACAAGTGGGTATAGTAGCCTTCTTTGAGGAGAAGGTATTCGTGTTACATGAAGAGACTTTCACGCAGTTGTATGTGGTGAAAACTAAGTCGATATTGCCAACCGATTTGATCAACACACTGGGGCGGAGGGCAGCGCACTGGGAAATGAGTTCGAAGTGGGAGTATGGGAAGGACACCCTCCTCAGCGGGCCGTGCAGGGATACGGCTCTCGCATACATTCGGCACCTTTATCTAGTTGACCCTGGCAACAGGTGGTTTGAAGTGAGCGATTATCTGTTGCGCGAACTTCCTACGCGCTTAAGCTTATTTCCCCGACTGCGCCGGTTGACTCGTTGCTCACTGAGAGACACGTGCTCAGTTGAGATAATGTGCATGGGAAACCCCAACCCGACGACCCCGGCTGAGCTAAAGGAATTGGTAGAGAGCATGCAACGCGCTTTAGTCAGTCATGGGATGTCGGAACAGGTGAAGCTGGTTTGGCACCTTGTCCCTGAAGCAGCTACGGAAAATACGAAGTTGAGACGACCGCAGCGAAGTACCCAATCTCAGATTGAGCTCATGCAGTGGATTCCAAATGCTTTAAACAAAAATTGGGAGAAAATATCCCCTCAGCCTATCACAGAATACAGGAACTCTTGTGGCATGGTGGAGAAGATAGGAGAAATCGATAAAAGAAAATCAAGAAGGTTAAGATCAGACAACATCAACAGGGCAGTACTAGAACCGCAGATGGTAATAGCGATGGTAGTTATAGGAATGCTGATGCCACTAATAGTATTGGCAACGGTGATGGTAACATGGACTGGACTGGACTATTTTTTGAGCTAGGAATCTTGCGGTCAAATGTGGAACAAACCATGTATCGGAATATAAGAAGTACCTTATTCCCAGTGGCGATGAGTTTGATGACTATGAATACATCTAGCTGCATGGGATGCTACATGTTAGCCGCTTTATGCCCGACCGATATATTAGGTAACACGCGGTTTGAACAGCAAATGCAAGCGGGATATGCTACAAACGAGTCTACTTCTTTCATGTTAAAATAGCTTAGCTATTTGTCGGCAAAGTTAACTTAACAAATACGATTTATTTTTAGCACCTGTGCAAGCTTACTGCAACTTTGCTAATAAATTTTGTTAACCTTAAGGTTTAAGCTGTGAGCTTAAATGTTAAAAATATATATGCTTCAAACAGGCATATTGAAACTTAAAGAAAAAAGAAAAACTGTAATAAAATTATTATATTTATTAGCCTCGACGTTTTTGAAACTGATTTAAAACCTGGTAATAGAGAGGTTGCTATTTTCTTCAACTATTTACTACAATGGTACAAGTCCTAGTGTAGGCGGTCCACCGCGTCTAAAGTAACGAAGATTTATGCTTAGTATTAGGGATGCTTGTGGTGTATTGTACGGCACTTTATGCGTTCCACGACCGCGCACACCTGCGAGGATGCGGCCATCACTATAGCCCAGAGAACTAGTACTGTTGTATACGCCACCGTCGGCTCCCGGGCTAAGAAAGGAAAGGCTGCATCATTAATTTTTAGAAATATAGCTTTAGAAAGAAAGACCAATAATTGACCGGCCACGCCAAATCTTTTGGCGCAGTGGTATTTTCTAACATTAATCATCTAGGTGTACCAAAGTCGCATATATTCGATTTGAACGACGCCGATAGTTTCGTATCGCGGGTTTGCGACACAAATAAAAAAACTTGAGAAAATTATATAAATGTATATTATGCGATGTAAACATAATATAAGCCTTAATTAACTTTTTTATAAAAAGCTTTGTGTGAACAAACCAAATGCGCACCAGATGTTCAAAGGTTAAATAATCAGCGCTACCCACAGGTAAAGTAATACTTTGACTGATTGTCAATTAATTGACCCAATCCAGTCCAAATAATCGTTTTAAAATTGATTGCAGGTAAAGCAATAATTCTTTACCTGACTTGTTACTTGTTAATTATTTCCAATTAATTTTCCTATTTTTTAAAAATATTTTTTGTTATTTTTTTAGTAAAAAAAAAGCCTTTTTTTCTTAAGTAAGCTAAATAGCACTTTATTTTTAATTCAGCTATATACACAGCTATTTACCAAGCCACTTGTCACGATTGCAGAAAGCGTGAAAGCTCAGTGATTGATTTTATTAACTAAAGACTCTGTGACAGTATAAATAGGTTTAGTGAGGCGAGCCCAAAAGGTCAGGTCATAAAATCTACTTAAATAAGCTTATCTAATAAAAGAGCTTAAAAAAAAGCTTTTATAAAAGTTTTTTTACTGCTTATAACATTATTTGTTAAAATTATTACTTATTATAAATATTTATTATTATAAGTAAATAAAAGCGATTATAAAATTAAAGCTTAAAAATAAAACATTAAACTTAAAATCAATATTTATTAAAAGTATATATATATATATAAAGCTTAAAAAATAAAAAGTTAAAATAATTAAAATATTTAACAAATTTTATTATAATATATTTTTTAAAATTATTTTAATTATATTAGTTTAATTTTATTTATTAAATTTAATTATATTTTAATATATAATAGTTATAAATTTAATTTATTTATTAAACTAATATTTTTTTTAATAAATAATTTTAACTTTTATTATTATAAATATTTTTATTTTATTTTATTTTTATATTATTTTAAAAACTTTTATTTATTTTTGATATATTTTTTTTTATGCTTTTATTATATTTTTTAAAAAAATCGAAAAAAATATTAAAATAATTTTAAAAATTAATTATAACTAATTAAAATAATATAACAAATTTAAACTTTAAATTATAATATAAAACATTTAAAATTATATTAATTTAAATAATATTATATTTATATTTAAAATTAAAATTAAACTAAAGTTTTTTATTTATAAAAATATTAAATAAGTTTTTTTATAAAAATAAATTAATTAATATAAAAAAAATTTTAAAATATAAAAAGTTTAAAATAATAATAATTTTATAAAAAATGCTATATTATTAATTTTTAAAAAAGTATAACTATTAATAATTAATATTATTATAAAATTTAATAAATTTATTAAAATTTATATTAATAAAATATTAAAATATATAACTAATATTATTTAATATATTAATTTATATAATTAAATTTTAAAATTAATTAATTTTAAATATTTAAAAATAATATTAATATAAATATTTAATAAAAATAATTTTAATATTAAATTAATAATTAAATATTTAAAAAATAATTTAGCTTTTATAAAATTAACTATTATAAATATTTTATTAACTAAATATTAAATAGTATTAAACTAAGTTTTATAATAAATAAATTTTATTTGTTAATATAAAAATTAAACAATTGTTTATAAAAAAGCAAAAATATATTATATATTTAATATAATTAAAATATTTGTAACTAAAAATTTTTTTAAAGTTATAAATAAATATATTGTTTTTAAATAAATTATTAAATAATTTTTTATTTTATTTTAAAATAAGCTTTTTTATAAAAAACAAATGTTTATATTAAATTAATTAAAATAAATTTTTAATAAATTTATTTATAAAAACAAGTTAAAAATTTTTTAAAATGTTTTTAAAATTTATTATATTTTAAATAATAAAATTTAAAAATAATTTAAAAAAAAAAATTATAAAAAAAAAAATAAAAGTTTTTAATGTTTTTATAAATAATATATAAAATAAACTTATTTATAACATTTTAAAAAGTATAAAATTTTTTAATATATAGTTATAAATTTTATAAAAAAAAAACTATTAAAAATACTTTTTGTAAAAAATATAAAAAAAATTAAAAAATGATAAAATTATATTTATTAAAATAATTTTTGCAAAAAAATTAAAAAAAACAAATAAAAAATAAAAAAAACTATTTTTAAAAAAAAAAATCAAAAAACAAAAAAATTTAATATAATAATAATATAATATATATAATTATTAATTTATTTTTTTTAAAATTATATTTAATTTTAAATATTTATATAATTAAAATATAAAAGTTATATTTTTTATTTAATAATATTTTATTA
>MU378313.1:0-48918 GCA_022495175.1 Hypoxylon argillaceum | reverse complement strand
CGAAAGACTTATCGAACCATCTAGTTAGATCAAAGCTACAGCGGAAGCGATGATCAATGCGCTGGTGGAGGGGTGCATTCTCAATGCGGTGCTTTTGATGGGCGGGCAGGCGCGATTGTCCCGTGGCCACATGGGGAAGATCCCAAGGTCGCAGTCTCTCGTGTGATTTGTAGTCAGGTTTCTGAGAGGTAACATAGTAATGTTGGGGTTGTGAGGCGCCGCGAAGGTTCCAGTGAGGAGCGCCAGGGAAGTGGTGATTATTGTTGCGATCTTCATTGTATATATGAGGAAGGATATATGGGTGATGTTGCGTTCGGAATGTTTCTTAGTGGTGATTTCAAGTGCAATGGGAAATGTGATGAATTGACGATGAGAGAAAATACGAGGTGAGAATTCGCAATAAGGGGCTGGATATGCCTTATTATATATTTCCTCCGTATAAGCTCTCAGCTTTCTCCAAGGGCAAATACCTTACTACTATGATATAGAGAGCGAGAAATAAGATTTGAATCTAACTACACAGTAGGTTTATAGTTTACCCCCATCATACTATTAGAGACGTGGTATGGTTTGAGGCCGCAACTCAAAATAACCAAACTCTCGCCGATGCACAAGAACCCCTCGTAGTGACACTTTATACTCCCATTCTCATTCGTTAGCTTGAGTTTTGGTATTTGAAATCTCAAGTGAGCGATCCTCATTCGTTGTATCACAATTTCACGCCATCTCTCATGAATCAAAGTCCACCAAGATATATCACGGCCTCCTCAGCTAACCCCCTCAAATGCTCGACTCCTAGATCAACTAGGATGAGGTGTAAAACTTACGGGTTGAAGTGTAAACTATCATGAATAAAGTTGTCTTGGTTATTTAGTTAGTACCTAGTTGTTCTCTCATACCCTAGATAACCTAAACGGCCTAAACGTGATTTACTGCTTGTCTCTAAGTGGCCTAATCTCATATAAGTAGAAAACTAGAAGCTTAATATAAGGCAGTCAGGGTTAATTGAGAAACTCTTTCTCGGCGGTTTGCAAGCGAATCGCACACACTTCAAGCAAATTAACGTCAAGCTTACCACTACAACACTTAATCTGGCTCATAAGAATATCAAGAACGTTTACTTACTATGTATATAATACTATATAAAGTTAAACATTAGTGAAGTCGACTGCTTCCTTCCAGCTTAAATCTTAAAGGGGTGGAGGGCGCACGTACACATGAATCAATTTTATGGAAAAGGGGGGGGGGGGGGGGGGCGCGACATTTTAACAAGATAGGATGAATAGGTTTGTATTATGCCAATAATCTTATGAATCTGATCTCAGTGTTCTAGCTATAGAAGTATCATGTTTAATACCTAGGACGCCAAGCCCTCTAATTGTGCCTTAATCTGCAACGCCACAAGCCTCGAAAAGTATCGACACATAGCAAGGTTCCCGCCATGAAGCCAGAGCCCAGGATGGCCGCTGCGGCGCCACATGATCCTCGTCTCGCCCTCCTCGTTAAGACCCCAGACATTACCCACCTTACTCCCCACGTCCGCGCCGAAGATGGCCTCCGTCGCCGTCCTCATGTTCTGGTATCCCGTGGCGCAGATGATCTCGTCGGCCTGCAGCTCCGTGCCGTCGTCGAGGCGCAAGCCGGTCGGCAGGATCTCGTCGATGCCGTGGCCGTGCCGCACCTTGATCTTGCCGTCGATGATGAGCTGCGACGTCCCGACGTCGATGTAGTACCCGCCGCCGCGCTGCAGGTACTTGTAGAAGAGGCCGCAGCCCATCGGGCCCCGGTCCGTCTTGAAGCCGGCTTTGTTCAGCCCATCGATGATCTCTTTGTCGCTCGCGGCCTGCGCCTTGTGGATGTCGGCGTGCTCGGCCTTGGCGATCTCCATGGGCGCGCACCAGGATAGTATGTCGGCTTGTTCGACGGGCGGGCCGCCTTCGTAGTGGAGTGGCAGGCCGTGCTGTAGGACGCTCTGGCTGCTTACGACGGTGGTGGACGAGCGTTGGATGATAGTGACGTCGTAGCCGTTCTCGTAGTAATCTTGCGCGATGTCGAGAGCCGAGTTGCACGACCCGATGATGACCGCCTTTCGGCCGTTGGCGTCTTGCTTTGCGCCGCGAAATTCCGAAGAGTGGCAGAGGACGTCCCCTTTGAAGGTCTCTGCGCCCCTGAAGTCGGGGACGTTCTTTTTGCCGGAGTGGCCCGTGGCTTGAATAATGTGTTTTGGGTGAAACGTTCTCATTTCTGTGCTCCCGTCGCCGTGTTTCCGCTTTAAGACTACTGTCCAGTGCTTCTTCTCGTCATCCCAGGCACTGGATTCCAGCTCCGTCTTAGCCCACACGTTTAACTCCAGCATGTGGGCGTATGCCTTCAGGAAGTCGGCCATTTTGTCTTTCGGGGTAAATACGGGCCAGAAGTCAGGAAACTTCAGGTAGGGCACTGTAATGTAGAGTCAGTAGTGCACCACTGAGCAGAGGCCTGAGTTCTTTCGGTGATGTGTGCAAATGCCAATACACATATATGAAAACAAGAGACGCTCACTTCTAATTCTACCTGGGCATCAAAATAGTACTTACTATGATCGTACCAAACAGGGTCATGTATCACAAGTTGGTGGTACCGATTCCGCCACTACAACCGCTGGAGTCAGTAATTACTCTTTTGCGTAGTTCTACAGCTCTCGAAACATGCTCCCGAGACATTTCGGGAGCTCTCAAGTTACTAGAAAGGGAAGAAAATGACTCCAGCGGTAACTCACAGCATCGCCGATGTCGTCGGTGCGATCAATAGTGAGGGTTGGTACGTTCAACATCTTTAACCGGGCATGAACTGAAAGACCAGCTTGTCCAGCGCCTATCTTGTATTAGCACCGTCATCAATAAACCCAGGAGTATATCTTACCAACAATGAGGACTTCCGGTTCTGAATTTTCAAAGTTGGACTCGGCTCGTCTCCTGTCAAGCCACTATTATGACTAAGATTAGCAAGTTATCTTAGGTATACGGTTGCTGGTGTATAGATATAAGGGCTATAAAGTTTGAAAGCCAAATAGATACTTGGCCTTTCGGCATTAAGGGGGAAGGAGGCTGTGACTCTTAGGAAGACTCACATTCAGCCGCCCAACTCGTGCACCATGCACTACACCATTAACACGATTGGGCCCAATAGCCTCGGGGTACTCTTTGAGTTTGTCCATGGAGGTGAAGAAGACCCAAATCTTCCATTTCCCAGACTCTTGTATGAGGCGCACGACACCTTCACCGGAGCCGAGTTGGGTAGTGACAGATGTAAAGAATTGGATGCCACGAACAGAGCCATCAGCTCTTAGATTTGTTACCTGTGGACCAGGATTGGGTGGTGACTGATCTATGGCGACTTTGACTAGGTGATGCCCGCCTTGGAGCAAGTTTATGATGTTGTCTTTGCCTTTGGCTGTTCGATAATCCCATGTGAGAGCAAGCTGGTCTCGCCAGTACCCATTGTCGACGAAGAGGTCTGTAATGGCCTTGTAGTCTTTCTTCTCTAGCAGTTGGTTAAAAGAGTCAATGATCTCAGACGATATCTTGACCACATCGGTAGCCCCCTCGTCAATCTTTTCCGTTGCTGGCCATGGTGCGATTGGGATGTTGATAGACCCGGGGACCACTCGCTCGCTCGAGGGAACTTGATCTGCTACCGCCGATGCCATTCTGAAAATTTCGACTATGAGGTGGTTATGTATAGTTTAACTCGCAGTTTTAGTTTAGTGGAACGCGGCCCATTGTGAAGACCTCGAATTCGAGAATCGAGTTCTTGTTTATAGACTCGATCTCGTGGGACAGAGTTCGGAGCACATGCGGAGACCCCACACGCTATTGGGGTATGGTTGACACAACATCCGTATGTGTAGGTTCGTTATGTTTATCCCTCAACTAGGTATGCACATAGGTACTCGTGCTCGTTAATCATGTGCCCAAGGTACACGGAGAGGGGGACTATGTGCGCCGAGAGCAAAGCGAACTCGCACCCCGTGTTCGGACATGACGAGGAATGTGTACCTATGATAGGTCATTCTTCAAAAATTGAACATGTATTCAGTAGGTAGATAGGTAAGTAGTCTACATGCGTAAGCTTTTGATGCTGTCCTTTTCCATACAGAGTACAGTTCGGTTGTGGTTGTGGTTGTGGTTGTGGCTGCGGAGAAAACCTGGGGTTCAGAATTTGGGGAACGGGGGAATACCTGAATAGGCAAACCGTGACTATTTCTGTTCTTGCACCCCGGATTCTAGACTCCTGACTATAATTCCATGTCAGCTAGCTAGCCGCGGACTTGTGTGTGCCGATACTTCTTATTCGTTACACATCTTAAATTTGTTGACATCGTATATCTATCTAGTCGGTACCAATTTGGGTCGTGATGACAAACCCCCACGACTTGTAGGATGTTTTGTCCTTTATCACTAGGTTGTGAGATAACATAATGTATAGCACCTGGCGGGTGTCATTAACCGCTGTGTCCACACCAAGACCTGTGTGTGTCTTAAACTGTAGCGGTCAGCGGGGATCTGCACGCCGGTTGGCATTAGAAATTTGCCAGCGAGGTCGGCCCAAACCAAAAATGGCCTTCCATCTGTTTGTCGTGTTAGTGTTAGCTATCTCTATCCTCGAGACCCTTAGTGTCCAGGATCGCGAGCTGATCCTCTTAATAATTCAGTCACACGCCATGGCTAGAAATTGTGATAGGTTCTCGATCGAATGCTGCAAGTTCTATATAGTTTTAACACCAATATCACGATATCTATGCTTGTGCAAAACTTAAAAGCGAATTGATATCTTCATCAAAATGTCAATATTTTAGCTGTAAGTCTAGCCCCTGTAACCTACCCCTGCTAAACATAGTAACTACCTCCTAGGTACCTAATGTAGGTACCTAATGCAGACGGGCGACTCTATTAGCTACATGCTATTATTTTAGGGTATTTTTGATAGCTTAGTCTTCGGTTATTATAACTGCCGTAGTTAGAGATGAATAGAGGTTTAAAAGGTTTTTCTATTGATATTATTATTACGATTACTTGTTCTTGACTAACGCCAAGATGTCAGCGGCGCGCCTAAATATAACCTTATCTCCGCTAAAGTACAGAATAGGTAGGCACTTTCTCCCTATAACTTGGTAGCAGTTAGTACAGAGTAGGCAGTATTACTTAGTAATACGATATTATTATTGGGAGGGTGTACCTATTCTGTGCTGTGCTGTACTTGTAAAACAGATGCCTTCGTTTTCTTGCTCGTGACTGCCTTCGAGAAGTTTTATCTGTTGCATGTACTCTGTAGATAGATATCTGATGCTTACCTATATCGTTCTCCATTATTAAATCTATCAATCGATTCAGACCGCGCAAACCGCATACCGCATACCGCATACCGTAAACCGCAAACCCCGACTGATCCGGCGCTCTCCATTTTTGATTCTTGTTTTTATCCGTCTTCGTCGCTCGTCCCGCCACCATGTCCAGCGACCTCCGCCGGGTTCCCTCATCTGGCGCCGTCGAAGTCGGCTATCCGACAGGACATCTCGGCCATCTCACCGAACACGAGGCGCAAGCTCTCCTAGACTTCAAGACCCTCTTAGAACAGAAGGGCATCTACACGCCAGGCAACCCTCCGTCCCACGACGATCCCACATTACTGTGCGTACCCGAACCCGTCCGTGTATCCCTGTCTAATGAATTGTCGCTGACTTGTCGGTCGCGCGCGAATCCAGGCGATACCTGCGCGCGCGGAAATGGGTGCCGCAGGACGCATACGTGCAGTTTGCCGAGACAGAGGCGTTCCGGAATGCCAACGAGATCGAGAAGCTGTATGACACCATCGACATCGACTCGTACGAGGCGTCGAGAAAACTGGTATGCAGCCACCCTGCACAGAGCCCCTGATTGACCGAACCCAACTTTAGGGTTTGACAGGTCGGTACCAGGGAATAGCTGACAGTTGGTTGGTTTGACATGTAGTACCCGCGCTTTACCGGCCGACGAGACAAGCGGTAAGGTCTTCTCTGCGACGCACCGAAAAACCTTGTGTCGCCCTGTTACCCTTGCTGCCTCTACCTCCGCATAATGCGCGATGCTGACGGGCCGTCTTTCGCTTCTGTAGGGGCATCCCCATCTACGTCTTTCAGATCCGCCACCTCGACTCCAAAGCCGTCCACGACTATGAGAAGTCTACCGAGACCACCTACAGCAAGGCCAAGACCGATGGAAAGACGCCGCCGAAGCTGCTGCGCCTGTTTGCGCTGTACGAAAACCTGACCCGCTTCGTCCAGCCCCTGTCGTCCGAATGCGTCGATCGCGAAAACCCCGAGACCCCCATTACCCTGAGCACCAACATCGTCGACATCTCGCATGTCAGTATACGCATGTTCTGGAACCTCAAGGCGCATATGCAGGCCGCTAGTCAGCTGGCTACCGCGCATTACCCCGAGACCCTAGATCGTGAGTTCTCTCCCTCCCGTGGAACCAACCTCGTCGTCGCGGAAATGTCTACAACAGGGGAAAAATGGATAGATGGATAGATGGGTATATGGATAGAATGTGACTAACACGTATTACCACAATAAGGAATCTTCATCATCGGCGCGCCCTACTTCTTCTCGACCGTCTGGGGCTGGATCAAGCGGTGGTTCGACCCCGTCACCGTGTCCAAGATCTTCATCCTCAGCGACCACGATATCCTGCCCGTCCTGACCACCTTCATGGAACTCGAGGACATCCCCAAGAACTACGGCGGCAAGCTCGAGTGGAGCTTCTTCGACGAGCCCGCCTACGACGACGAGATCAAGCGCGTGGTGACGTGGGAGAACGGCTTCACCAACTTCCCCCCGGGACCCTGCCACTGGCACCCTACCGAAGACGGCACAAGGCTGGCGTGCGTCGCCGTCGGCAGCAAGGACGGCCAGGAGAGACGGGTGCAAGTGTGCACCATTCCCAAGGCATTTCCGCCTGGGTCTGATGTCTCCAGCAAGACTTCGGTCGTGGATGGTGAGGAAGGGGGGGCTACTGACACAGGAGGCGAAGACGCTACGACAGTGGCTACCACGATCGAGTCTACCACCGAGGCCGTGTCAGGCCTCGCCATCACCGACGCTAAGGGCTCGACCGAGAACATTTCTGTGAAGATTGCTGACGCGGCCGATGCCGCAGCCACCGAGACGAAAGCGTAGTGACTGCGCCTTATATAGATGGACTGGTATGTTTAGAAAGAAGGATTCTCTAGATCCTATACGCGGTTAGACGTCGGATTCGTCTTATTTTGAAGACGTAGTTGGTAGCGTGTCAGTTGGATAATGCCTTACACGATGGAAGAAGAGGCCTATGTCCTTTGCCTCGTTAATGTTTTTTGGTCATCTACAGAATAGAATTGGTATCATTTCGATGGCGATGCGCACAGTCTAACAAAGATATGCAACGCCGAACAACCTGCCCACAAAAAAAATATGATGTCGTCTGGCCGTCTATCTGTCCGTCTATCCGTCCATCTATCAGTCCTTCCGTATGTCGTCTAGATAGTTTTTTAATGTATGTCATGCCATGCTATACCATATCCTCGTTGCGCCCAAAATAAAACCTCTAAGCCAGAAACGCCGGGCCTTTGCAAATCTTAGAATATCTTCAGTCTCGCTGATGCAGGTTGCGAGTCGCAGGTTTTCGCATCCCTCCTCATTCCACGCCCTTCCGCCGCCTCCACTCCAGAATCCCGCTCTCGACCTCAGCCCAGCTCACGCCGTCGCGGACCAGCCACATGGTGACACCCAGCGTCTCGGCATCGCGATTGCGCCTCTCGTCGTCGAAGAAGAGCATCTCAGCATACGGGATGCCAGTGCGCTTATGCAGCGCCTCGAAATGACGGATCTTAGACGAGGGGTATATCTCCAGGCCCGCATCGAAGAAATCAATCGCCTTCCTCGCCTTGTCCTTGCTGCCCCCTCCCTTGCCCCCGCCATCCCCATTCTCCCGCTCGGCGCTGGAAAGAAGAACGACGCTCGCGGGCGGCACGTGCAGCATCTTGAGCATGTCGCGCCCGAGGTCGGGCGCCGAGGTGCGGCTCGCGACGCCGAGGCGCACGCCGGCGAGGGAGAGCCCGTGCAGGATCGCGGGGACGTCGCGGTAGAAGGCGAAGGACTCGCCGACCTTGTCCGTGCAGGCGGCGTGCGAGGCGTCCCGGGGGCGCAGGGGCGGGTGCACGTGCGTGTCGACCCAGAAGGGCCAGAGCGTGTAGTCCAGGTCGAAGACCACCGCGCGCGGCAACGGGCGGCCGTCGGTCAGGATGCGCGGGAGCGTGGGGCCGGCGGCGGCGGCGGCGGCGGTTGTGGTTGTGGTTGAGGTCGAGGAGAGGGAGGTGCTTGTGGATTGCTTGGAGAGTTTGCGCGGCATTTTTTGGGGGTGGTGGAGAGGATGGTTTGGGTCGGGCCGATTCGGTGCGCGGTTGTGCGCATGGAAAAGGGCGCAAGATAAGATCGTGAGAGGCTTGAGGATAGGTGGTGATGGTGTTGGTCAAGGTACCTGGCTGGTATTCAGATCTATCTACCTAGATCAAAAGATAAGCATACTAGAGGACCCACCCTGTGGGGGACCCTCTTCACTGCGTTCAGAGGGCCCCAATACTCGTAGACACCCCAATAATCATAGACACCGCCTATACCTCTCTTTTACACCTATTTACACCTAAACTGCTACTTTTGGACCTGCGAACAAACAGCTTTCTTTCTAGTCCTTTGGTTTGAAACTAAAACTGTAGCTTGGCTATATAGCTTACTTCACAGCTGTTAGGTTGTTTTTTATCTACTAGCACACGTTGTTGTGTAAACGCTGTATGTATGTAAGTCATATGTGTGTAAATGTATGTTGATTACGTAAAGTAACTAGGTGTAAGTTGTGATTATACCAGCTTGTATGTCTGTTCAAAAGCTTCAATTCAAGGGCTTCAAGAGCTTCAAGGGCTTTAATATGTACAGGACCTAATAGGTCAATACTGTAGCAATTATATATATATATACATGAACGTGCTGGAAGCCATGGTACGGGCGTACGAGAGGTTGCGACCGCGCAGATGGCTTCATTTACCTATTTCTTAGGCAATACAGCTGTATAGGTGTACAGACCTGTACAGGCTTATGCAAAGCAGTAAGGCTATAATTGAGCTCAAAAACGCGTTTATTGCACTCAATTCTTACAATATAACAACTTGCAAGCTAGCTAGATTACAGGTGGTTGAGTATTGCCGTCGCGAAAAAACGCGTTTTGACACCAAAAAGTCAGATTTACTAGTAAATTTGGTGGTCGGCTGACAGAGTGGTGTCTATGATTATTGGGGTGTCTACGAGTATTGGGGCCCTCTGAACGCAGTGAAGAGGGTCCCCCACAGGGTGGGTCCTCTAGTAGGTACCTGGGAGAAAGGTGCAGGCTAGACTAAGAAAGCCCCGCTTTTACATAAGCTAAATAAACACTTATTACCATAGATATCTTAAAATAAAAAGAGTAATTATTTTATTACAAAACGCATTTTTAGTCTACATAACTATAGCGACTTCCTAAGAAGTTGCTGCAAAGCCGTACTATAAACAAAGCAGCTGAAGTCGAACGTAAGCGCAAAGACGTAGAACGGAAATATAATAGCAAGGGTAAACATGGGCAAATCCAGCTCTACAAGGAGACCTTGCACTCAGTGTTAAAAATAAGTTGGTACTTTTAAACCGAGGAATTTCGTGTCGTAGAATTCACCTTATATTGAGGTGAGTTGAAGTGATTTTCCGCAGCGGGAAACTAAAAGGTATAACGAAGCGAAGGTTGCAAGCTCTCACTAATTTAATGGATTGCAATGCGGTAATTATGTTGTTGTAGAGGTAATAGTGTGGAAGCGAGCCTCAAGCGGCTAACAAAAATTCCGAATCTCGAATCTCTATACCTAAAAAGGTTTGGCACTCTCCGGAGTCGAGCCGGAGGTCTCCGCTGCTTCACAGCTCGTGCTACCGACAGCGGCATATTACCCCTATACCAAGTGCCTAACTTGTGCATCCACCTTTCAAATACTATATTCACTTTGTATCCCCAACCCCTGCTTCAATTTACCCCATGTGCGCAATGGTGCGCCGTAGTAGCCGCAGTCCACGCGTTATCTGCGCCGTTATCCATTTTCCGCCACCCGACGACTATCAAAAAAAGCTGAAGTTTGAGGGGATATGCTGTAGGTACTTAAACAAGTTAGCTACGGTCGGCATGGGAACCCCTTGCTGCAACGCTTACATAGACCTCGCCCCCATCACTTCCCCCTCCCCCTGGGCGCTGAAGTACCATTTCAACCTGTTTGTTCCCCGCATTTTCCTCTTCCCCAACTCTAGGGTAACTATCCCGAATTCCGGGGTTAGTATCGGGAATTAAAGCTTCTCGAAGTTCTAGAGGGCTTGGCGGGCTATATAATATTAAATACTAACTATCCCGGAAATTCGCGACATATGCGTAGATACGAATGTATCCTATTTTAGGTACCTAGAATAGGTACTGTACGCGTAATCTATATCTCTCTTAAATAGTTGGTACGAGGCTGAAACGGCGCCCATTACAGGATGCGACGGCATGAGAACCCTGCGATCTCTGGTGCGGAGATATAAGTAAGTAAAAGGGTCAAAACTATCTATAGGTCTTCTTAAATTCTGTAATAGACAGTAGGCATTGTAAAATAGTGTCGCAGGAGCACCAGCTAGATTGGTTGTATAAGTAAATCATAGCTGATCTTCTCTTAATATAGGCATCTCGTGAATATGAATAAGAATACTGGCTACATACGGACTCCTCCACGTCCGATCCCGACCCTAGTCAGCCATTGTTCCACAGCATAGAGCCTCGTACAAGAGATTGCATATAAGACACTCGTGTGCCACGTTTATTCAATTCTATAGCATCTCAAGTTTAGCTCTGTGTAACTACGACTAGACTATAGCTTAGTGCTATACTATACAATTTCATTAATTAATTGTTACCGTCCTTCCATCCGGACTTCTAAGGCCCAAAAAAAAACCACCCCTAAATCAAGATGACAGCGCAGCCTCCCCACAAAATCCAGCTCGTACGCATCGCCCATGCGTACTACAAATACGCAGACCTAGAAAAAGCAAGGCAGTTCTTCGTCGACTTCGGCTTCACCGAGGAGCGGACGCTCGCCGACGGGAACGGCGAGTCCGAGAAGATCTACTTCCGGGGATACGGCGCGGAGCCCTGGGTCATCTGCGCCTCCAGGTCTGAGAAGCCCGCGTTCGGCGGCAGCGCCTTCGTCGTCGAGTCCGAGGAGGACCTACGCATCGCCGCCGAGACGCTACCCCAGGCCTCTGATATATACGAGTTGCACGATGCCCCTGGAGGCGGACGATGCGTCACTTTCTTCGATCCCGTTGATGGGTGGCCAATGCACCTTGTTTATGGACAGAGGAGTGCCGAAATGCTGGATATTCCTCTGCCTAATACACCCGTTAATTACGTGAGCTATACACCTTTTCCCTATCCCCTGGGAGGGGAATTTTTGTGTCTTAGCCCGAGACTCAAAGGAGGCATATTAAGCCGCTACTGGTCTCAACGAACGACTGACACCCACGGTTTTCTACCGCATAAAGCCAACAGAGAAGAACCGAGCACCCAATAAGACCCAGCGATTCACGAAGCGTCCGGCGCCGGTCCACAAGCTCGGCCACTTCGGCGTGCGCACGACGGATTACGCTAAGGCACAGGAGTTTTACTCCTCTCGCTTCAACTTTCTCGCGAGTGATGTAAGAGGACAGCCCCGAACCTAAATCACTGCACCCCCCTCCCTATATTTCCGCCACCGCCTTCATAGAAATGCTCCGAAGTTCCACGCCTGAGACTGATGGATCACTTATAAACAAAGATCATCCACGACGCCGAAGGTATCAACCGCACCGTCTTCTTCCGTCTGAACAGAGGGGACGAGGAGGTCGATCACCACGTGTTCTTCCTCCTCGATGGCCCATCTTACAAGGTCCACCACTCGTCGTTCGAGACGCACGATTTCGACACGCAAGTCCTAGGCCACGACTGGCTGCGGGAGAAAGGGTATAAGAACTGCTGGGGCGTGGGACGCCATGTCTTGGGAAGCCAGATTTTCGATTATTGGTGAGCTCGTTTTTCTTGCCTCTTTGCTGATTTCCTTATTGTCATTGTTGCTGTCCGTCAAGCCTACTATAGGATGAGTACTGGAGGATAGGGTGGAGGACTGGCTGACTTTGCGGACAACAATAATAGGTTTGACCCTAGTGGTTTCGTTTTTGAACACTACGTCGATGGAGACCTTCTCACGGCTGATGAGCCGACACATCGCTCGAAAGCTGGGCCTGGACTTCTGCATGTCTGGGGTGAGTAAGATGACTAGATCATGCATGGATGGGCGCTTGGAGGAACAAGAATCTATATCGCTAACTTGGTGATAGGTCCTGATGTCCCTGCAACGTTCCTAGACTAAATATCGCGTGTGTCTAATAAGCTCAGCTGGCAGTTTGATAATGCAAGTGATAAATGCCGAGGCTGCCTGAAGATATATATGTGTTCATTGTACCGTTCCAATTTGGGTTCGTCATTGGATCAGTCCTATTCTCATAAATGTCTTTTATGTAGTCGTAATTGTTGTAATTTCTGGCCTGGGTCTTAAGAGCTCGCTACTAGTGATGCCTGTCACTTCGAGCCAAATACTCTTCTGTCCAATGGAACTGTACTTCGGTGGTTCCTCTTCCTTACATGCCTATGCGCCTGCATAGGCAATCAAAGGCTATCTAGTAGGCACGCTGTTTCATGAATGTTGAGCCAAGGGGTATCTGAGTTTAGTATACAACGGGAAATTGTACTAGAAGTCCAACTTCAATAAGTCGTATAGCATTGCAACCTAGGTGCATCTGTGACTTATATAAGCGGAATAAAGTGCTTGTGTTGACTCTAGACACCTCAAGAACCAAAGGACAGAGTCGAGGTTATGCATTGTGTGATACAATGCCCGTGCTGGGAAGTCCGCGCGCCTATGCCTAAATGAAGATTTCCCTAATCCCGCAAGCAATTGATTGTTTTTACTTCGAATTAAGTAATTCATCGTCGCGCTAGACTGCCAGTTGCATAGTTAGTAAGGTAAGGGCATGGCCTGAGGTAATAACTATCGCAGCCCTATTGGACAGAGCTAGAGCCACATACGCAATCGAACAGAATATGTCCTCCCATAATTGTGCTCTATCGCAAAGAACTTAGTTTAGAGTAAGCTATTGTTTAGAATTAGTAACTTGGTTTACGAAATGTCGAATGAACAAATACCTTCATGAAGCGATTATCCGACATTCTCACGAATAAGCGAGTCGGATGATGGCGATGAGATGAGATCCGTAGCTTTCAGATTCGGCTAATGTCGTTGTGCAGGCTAGCAGCTCGTAGTCTAATGCTCACACGAACCTGCCCCTCATAACTAAACGCCGCCATATTGCCTCCTCATCCTCATCCTGGTCAACGGTAAGATGCGTGGGTGTTGAATCAATCGGATCCGGATTGGCGCAGAGCTCGAAGAAGTCTTCCTCCATTCCCTCACCAGGAGCGAATCCCAAGTTAATTAAAGTGTCCCTTGGCACCGAATCGAGCCTAATTGGAGGTTATTACAAATCCCTCGTTAAAAAAAAATAAAGAGTCTACTTGCCATTGAGAATGATAAGCTGGATCAATATCAGGCAGCTCCCGTGTCGGATTATTTCGATCATCACTTTGGTATGGGGTTCGTAACGCACTCGGTAAGGGGCTGAAATCATTCAAGTTTGCGGGTGTTCCCACATCTGGGACATGAGTTTTATTATACTCATGGTAATCGTTTACTGAACTATTAGATCCGAAGCCCGCGCTCTGAGGGACCGGTGACCTTCCATGGCCAGAGCCAGCATAAGAGCGCCGTGGGTCTTGGGACAGGTCAAATGCACGTCGTCGGATATCCTCGCTCTGGAGATATATATCACTTGGGTTTTGGGGCGCGCCATGGGGATTGACTGCGACAGAAGCGGTCCCAGAGCTCGATGACGTTCTCCGGTCGTGCTGGTTGGGAGCGATAGGGAGGGCGCATGGTTGCCCTCGAGCACCGTTGGTTTGTCTGGCACCTGCCTCACTGCGCTGGTGCTCGAAGTGTGAGACGAGAGGCAGGTCTTGGTCTAACGGTGGAAGATGTAAGTCGGGTGACTCGCCATTTTGCAGGAATCGAGCAATGCGGCTCTCATTAAACTTGTTTACCAGGTCTGTCTGGTTGTCGTTGTTGCGATAGTACTCTAAATTAGAAACACCTGTATTGCCGTAGGTGCCGCCACGAAGTGCCTGCAACACGATGTCCTCGATATCGGGCCTCGCCTGGAGGACTATGGCCCATAGACGCTCACCGTTCTGGCCGGTGTAGCCACTGCGCGGCCCTCGCTTACGGACAGGCCGATTGTACGTGCACTCGGTCCCGGCGCGGACACAGACACTGCACTTGGGGGCGGCGTTGTCGCAGGGCTGGTGCTGGGAATTGCAGCGGTCACAGGCCCGACTCGCCTTGCGCTTCTTGGCCGCCCGCCTGCCATCATCGCTCTCGCCATCGCTCATGGCCTCCGCGGCAGGGTCAGGTAGCGGTGACGCCCGCTGCCGCTGCCGCTGCCAGGAATAGGGCACCGTTAATCGGGAACAGCAATGACCGAGTGTGTGGTTTGTGGGGTTGCTAGTGTGCAGGAAGAGAAAGGACTCAGTGGGTGCAGGATTGGTTGCGCCGTCTTATGAGCGGATAGAATCGCAGCTGCAGGGCAAAATGTTTCATGTATGAAAGGCAATATCTACCTAGTCATATGGATATGGAGGAGAGGGTAAAGGCGGCTTAGTAATGACGAACGCTTGGCAATGGCGCGCGTCAATGGCAATATCGAGGAGATAGCTATACTTAATATGCCTCACTGCTGCGTTGCGCGTGGTAAGAGGTCATATCATATTGAATTCTTACTAGATAGTACACTTACGCGTAGGAGATGTATGTGGTTTGGGGCTTAGATTGGCCCGTGTGTACCTACTATCCTCGGAAGCTGTTAGCTAGTCGGCGTTAAATAGGTAAGTACTAGACTAATTCTGTACAGTAGGCAAAGCGAAACGCCAGAGCACAAGATGATGTGGCTTAACGCCGGTTTTTACTCCCAGCCAGCCCCATTATCGAATTAGGCATAGGCTAGTGTAGTTAGTGTGGTTACAGTAACTCATTACATACCTATATTCTGTGCTACCTACAGAATACCTAACCTACTCTATACTTTACATACATACTACCTATAACTCATAGGTACACTGGGTATATTCCGTATAGCACCTACCTCTACCTATATAAGGCTATCTATGTATGCCGACTACTAGACTCTACCTACCGTAGATGAGGGGATAAACCTGGCCAAAATTGTTCAGGCGACCTCTTATGTAAACCTTAGGTACCTACCCCGTCCTAAATCGACCGCAACAGGCGGGCCAATCTTTCTACCCGGCCTACCGACAAGCTTGCCGCTCAATGTGCCACTCGACCCACTGAACATTCGTCCTCTGCCGTCCTAGGCTGGGTACTACTACCGATCTACTGATCTATCTGCTACCTACCTTAGTGCCCCGGGGGGGGTATTCGTAAGGGTTGCAGCAACCATTACCAAGTCTCGAAAGCATTACAGGTGAAGACAGTTGCTTAGCATTTACTAAGATTTAACTGTTACTTTGTTATAAGGATTACTAAATTAGAAAGCATATCGAAACACGGAAAGTATGTCGAGACGGAAAGCATGTCGAGACAAAAAAGCATTTCAAAATCGAAAGCATGTCGAAAACACTTACTTAGGTAAGTACACATTTAACTGTAGGGCATTCGACTGCTAGGCACTTGACTGCAGGGCATTTAACTGCTAGGCATTTGACTGCAGGGCACTTGACTGCTAGGCATTCGACTGTTAGGCACTGCTAGCTCTTTGACTGCAGGGCACTCGACTGAAAAGATTTACTCGACTGCAGGGATTGACTCGACTGCAGGGATTGACTCGACTGCAGGGATTTACTTTACTACTTAATTAATCGACTGCTTGTACTACAACTACTGCTTTTAATACTAGGAAAACTAGTGCAATCGCTATACAGTCCAAGACTTTAGCGGCAGGTTTTGCACCCGTTGCAAACTATCTATTGCAAACTGTTGTACTGTAATACTTGCAATAAGTGTAATATTTGCAATAGGTGTATTAATAAAATATGTTGTAAGTGTATTATAACGTAGACATGGTTTCCGTCTGGACATAGTTTCTATTTCGACATGTAGTCGGATTAAAAAGGTACACTCAAATAATAAGCAATTCATATATAAAAACCTTGTAGCAATGATATCTGGCCGTAATTGCCTGTCAACACCTGTCATACTTGCTGCAAGCCTTACTTCTTTAGATAACCTTGCTGCAACCCTTACGAAAACCCCCCCCGGGGCGCTAAGGTACCTACATACATATATACCTACATACTTCCTACTTGTAACATCCGCCTACCTACTTCCATGCGGTATCTATCTATCCACGCTGCTGCTTGACGATTCATGTCCATGTTAGGGATTCACCCATTCAAGTTGTCCCATTTTTGTCACCAACCCCAATCATGACACACCCATACAGACTTCTAAACGTGAGGGTATAGCTCAGAGCCTTCGACAGCATTATAAAGTGACCTGATCTGTATCTCGGATTTTCGTCGGTCTCACTAGAACGCCCGAAACCTGTGGTCTGGTCACTTTAGTCGGCGAGGAACAAGAAGCGAGGGGATATAGCTTCTTGCCTGTTGTAGACAAAATCGCCCTACTGGCATTTTGGTGCACCTTGTTTGCAGCAGGTCATTCATTTCTCTCAAGTGGGCTCGTTCGCGGGAGATTCAATTCTCCGCCTTCTCAAGATACCGGGAGTTGAGGCAGCAGCGGCCCAACCCACCATTTTGAGATTAGATATTAGATACCTACTATCAGAGTCCATCCAGACGTCTGACGACTTGCGAGTCACCATGAAAGGTGTCCAGTATGGCATGGCCCCGAGCGAGACCTTGACCACACCAGCCAAGGGAAACCTCCGCCTTTTCCCCCAAGAAGCCTCCATCGTCCTGGTTGGATGCCGTGGTGCGGGAAAGAGGACACTAGGATTCATAGCCGCCAAGTATCTCGGTCGCAGGCTCTTGACCGAAGACCACTACTTTGAGAGCTCTACCGGTTGCAACAGAAAAACATTCCTTCAGAGGTATGGGCGTGATACGTTCAACAGCCAGATAGCCCTCGTGCTAGCACAGACTCTCGATGCAAATCGTCACAGCTGTGTCATTGAATGCAGTACCGCAACTCTGACCCAAGAGACGCGGGCCGTCCTCTCAGCCTATGCCGAGACGAACCCAGTAATATACATCCATCGGGACAAAGAGGATTTATATAAGATTCTGGAGCTTCCCGTTTCTGACGCTGAACGTTTACTGGTGACGGATCAGAAACACCGAGAGTTCTGCAACTTTGAATATTTCAATCTTCTAGACACCAGCCCAGATGCTCAGGCGGATGGAGAGTCGCCGTTGCGCTCTGCCTCTGTCCATTCTGCTAGATTGGTCCACGCCAAGCAAGACTTCATCAACTTCCTTGACCATATCTCTGGCCAGGCTCTCGCTCGATCTTGGGTGCAGAACCCCTTCTCTGTTAAAGCAATCCCCCCAGAACATCGATCTTGTACATTCGTGTTGAACCTACGACTCTCAACTTTAATCAATCTAGAGCGGGACCTGGCACAATTGGAGGCCCCTGCAGAGGTGGTAGAACTCATCATTGACACATGGCCAGACAATATGTTTGATATCATATCCACGCAGGTGGCCCTCATAAGACGAAAACTAGACATACCGATCATATACCAAGTCGAAGAGAATCCGCGGGAGGAGCGCCGGAGAACACTCGAAGAAAGAGATCCTATGGATTTCGAGTTGATGATGCACGGCCTTCGTCTCGGCGTTGACTATCTGTCCCTGGACCTCGAGCGGAGCGAGCACATTATCCACAAGGTCCTCTCTATGCGCGGCCGGACCAAGATTATTGGTAATTATGTGGTCAAGGGCCTCACTACACCGCAATGGGACCACGATATTTATGTCCAGCGCTATCTGCACGCCCAAAATCTGGGTTGCCATATTGTCCGGATCGCAAGATTCTGTGCCGGGAACAAAGATGACGAACGACGACAGGAGTTCATAGACAAAATTGCTGCTCTCCCAGAGCCCAAACCCAATATCGTTGCCTACGATTACTCCGTCTTTGGTCTGGTAAGTCCACCCCAAGGCCAAAGTTTTAACCCCAGTGGCCACGAGCTTTTAGAACATTCGAGTCGAGAGCAGATGGCTGGTGTCAGCACAACACGAGGGATTATCCGGGGTTTCTTTCGAAGGGGGTGGCTGCAACCGCTTAACTTCTATGTTTTGGGCGCCAACGTATATTACTCAGCGTCCCCCTCTATGCATAGGGCCGCTTATGAACACTATATGATGCCGCACACATTCGAAGCGAAGAAATGCACAACAATCGAGGAGTTAGACAGGATTCGACGGGATCCCAACTTCGGGGGCGCCTCCCTTACCGCGCCCTTAAAGCTGGCTATCATGGATCACCTCGATCACCTAAGTTTACACGCTACCGCTATAGGCGCCGTAAACAGCTTGCTGCCTCTTCGCGGCAAGACGTCTTCTATCCTCGATCACGCAAACGCCCGAAACCAAGCCGGCGTAACAGATAAGCTCTACGGTGACAACACCGATTGGAATTCTATAGCCATCTGCCTACGTCGAGCTATCAGCCCTCGAAACTCAGTTCAGCCCTCACGGACCACTGCACTCGTCATTGGCGCCGGCGGTATGGGACGTGCCGCCATCTACGCGTTGATTAAGCTTGGTTGTCGGAAAATCTTCATATTCAACCGTACTCTAGCCAAGGCGGAAGAAGTGGCAAGGCACTTCAATACGTATGCAGAGGATCATAAGCTTGTCGGGCGACGAGGGGAAGAGGGCCGGGTTTGTCATGTCATCAAATCTGTCAACGATCCTTGGCCTGAAGAGTACCAGCAGCCCACCATCGTCCTGTCCTGTATCCCTTGTTTAGGCATCGACGATAGGCCTGCTGTGGATTTCCGAATGCCGCCCCAGTGGCTACGGAGTCCCTCTGGCGGTGTAGTCATAGAGGTACGTTTTCACCCAACCCCGACTTCGAATGTATTTAGTTAATCAAATTAGTTGGCCTATGAACCTCTGATAACACCTCTCATCGTCCAAATGCGAAAGATTCGTGAAGATGGCAACACGTCGTGGGTACTTATCGACGGCTTAGAGGTTGTAGGAGAAATGGCCATGGAAGCTTTTGAACTCTATACAGGCCGGAACGCGCCACGGAGGCTGATGAGGAGAGTATGCGATGAGACGTGGACTAGGCAATGCGCTCCCTTCCAACCACAAAGGTTCCCACGATGATCTTTCCCAGTACGAACGAGTTAGCTATCAGGCATGTCGATTTATGATATAAAATGGATGGACTGTCGAGTGACGTTTCCATGACCCTCTTCCAAGATGGAAAAGGGGCGATGGCCCAAGAGGGAAGAAACGAACAACGCTATGCCTGATAGCTGGAAACAAGAGTCGGCTATAACTGCGGCAAAGAAGCGAGACGTCTAAACAAGTCACCAACAGATAAATTAGGTGTGGAAAATATCGACGACCAGTCCGGTTATTAGACTCCTATCAGTTAGGAGGAACCAGGGCTAAGACGATAGTGAGGAGGTGGGTAGTATTGAATTGCGTCGTATAGGCTATAGGCGTCAAGAGCTAGTTAGTTGCCGGCCTAAGGCGGAATGCCACGAATGAAACGATATAAGATTTGAGGACGACAACGGGAGAGGGGCTTTTAGACACCAAGTTTTCCTGAGGGAACATGAGAGAAGACGGGCGCAAGCAATATGCACATTCGAAGGTTAAAAGATACAAACAGATTGTGCTGTAATAATTTGTAGGTAAGATGAGCTTATACGGAGAAGACTAGCTTCATAACCCTAATTGTATACTACGTGGTCCGGCTTTCCCAAGGGCGTAATATTTTGAAAGAAAAAAACCTCCAGTCTGTTTCATACGTTCATAGCCGAAGAAAACTGAAGAGGTAGTAACCACACATCGCACATACTTTACGGAAGGGGTTGATTTACACAGGTCTGTCCATGTGTACTACGGACCTTAGACTAAGAAAAATTCGTGGGAGATAATCTAAATAGTTGGCTCAATTACTCCTCGCAGATTCACGTTGAAAAAAAAAGAATAACTAGGAAGTATATATATATTATAACTATAAACTTCGATTTATTTTACGTTGAGAGGAAAACCTGTCTATTTAACTTAAAATGTTTAAACCTGAAAAGAATATCTTAATTATAAGCAGCGCTAAGCTTAGTTTAATTCGGTGTGTGAGTGACCCCGTTATTCCACTCTTAAGCCACTGTGCCGAGGCGGCCTTTACAGGGATATAACGAAATCGTCACCGCTACTTGCCTATTTCTCCTCGAACACCAGCATATTCTAGAAGATGTGATAGTTTGTATTAAGCACCTCGAGTAGGACGAGAATTGCTACTCAATGTACACCTATTGAGAGTTATGGTTATCCAATACACCCGATAAAACTACCAAAGGTCATAGCCATAGCCATGGCCGCCTGTCCGTCGTCTATGAAGAATCCCCGACTAAAACCTCTAATGCGCCGAGCCGTCCTCCTCCGTCCATCTTATTCCCCTGGACAGAGTTAGGCTGAACACCGCCTACCAGAGCTCCCTCGCTCGAGATAGGATGCAAGAACGTGAAAAAGCAAGATACATCGATGTCGGTGTCTGACCGTGGATATCCTGGTGCAGTGAGCATCTTCCGCAATGCCATGACACCCAGGATAAGTCGTCTGTCGGTCTACAGGAATGCGACTAGCCGGTAACGCAGGGGAGAAAAAAAAAGATAAGATCAATTGTGCTGTTGCAATAGAACACAGCCACCCAAGTAGTGCACTTGACTACCACGGAAACAAATCGCGCCCCGCTGGTGGAAACAAATGGCCGGCCGATCGGATCGCTGACGAGGAAAATATACAATTAAAGGTGTCAAGAGACAGCAAGGAGCAAGCTTGAACAACAGAGTAGCGTGAGGCGTATCGCAAATCGAGAAACCGACTCGACCGCCTATACAAGCTCGAACCCTTCATCTTCTACGAGTGCAGCCTCTTCGATGAGAGGTGCCGTCTTGCCGCGATGTAGATCCTTAAGAGCCTTTCGGCCCTTCACTGGATCTCCATTGTAGTCCAAGATCTCGTACTCTTTCTCAACAAACTTCTCCGTCGCCTTTGTGTTTGTCTTGACGAAGACATCAAGTGACAGTGGCTTCCCTGGACTCTCTGTTTGATCGAAGCTGTACATGAAGTCTTCAGATACACTCTGGCTTCGCTGGCTGTGTGAAGACGGGAGTAATTCGCGCAGAGATCGAGACATGTTGGCGGGGTCCTGTAGCTCGACCAAGGCGCTAGTCTTAGGCCACCAGTAACTCTGGGGAATGGTGTATGCCCTGTGGCCGCCTATGCCCGGCTTGGTGATGTTCGGTGACCGTATATGCTTGCCACTGTCCGTCTGTCAGTACATGATTTGGGCAGAACAGTCCATGTCACAACTCACCTGGGCAATGTGTCTGGTCGGACCTTCTCTTGCTGCTCCTCGCTGCCAGTCCAGACGGACTCGTTATCAAGCCACTGATTCTTGACACCAGGGGATGGTCGCTTGCCCCGCGCCCATTTGTGAGCGTGATCCTTGACTCGCTTCGTCTCGTGGGCGCCACTTCGCAGATCTCGGGTCTGTTCAAAAGCCATGGCAGAACAATGTCACGAGAACAAGTGTGTGTTGGTAGCAACGATAATCTAGAAAAGGTATGAATGTGGTCCTGGACGGGCTTAGGGTCCCTCGGATGGCGTTCAGGTTTTCAATGATCCCGATATCGATGTTCGATCTACGCGGCTAGGCGAGAGGCTTTGATGATGCCTTTGAGCGAGGAGACGATGATCCTGGCAGACCAGGTGGATAAGGTACGCAATGGGCAGAGGTAACTGACGGGAGTTGGTATAGATGGCGCGGCGGGATGTAGGGTTATAGGTTACGTGAAAAGAGGAGGAGACAATCTAAATATGCAAGAGAATAGAAGGAAGGCCTTCCGGACGGGAGAGACACAGCAGAGAAAGCGATGGGAGGCAACAGAAGGGATGTCGAATCACGCGTGGCCAGCGGATGACGATTAGGTAAGGTGGGATGAGTGGTGAGTGATGAGGTATCCCAAAGGTAGGTCCGGTCTGACCTGATGTGCCTTGTGCCTTGTGCCTTGTGCCTTGTGCCTTGTGCCTATTGATTTGTGGCTCGCTGTTTGCGAAGTTGGGGAAGCTGCTTTGTCTCGCTGCCGTTGGACGGTTCAACGGTTGGTGCAAGATGAAAGACGAGAGCTACGTCCAGACACTGTGCAGTTGATACAGGGGAAAGACAAGCAACGGGAGACAAAAGATGCAGCTATACAATATCAAGTGATGCAAGTAAGTACGCGTAGTATAGAAAGGGACCGGCGTGGCTTTGTTCGTTGTGTGATGGGAGTCAGGAGTATGATTATGAGTATGATGAGTATGATGAGTACGAGTTTAGATAAGAGAGCAAGAAGTTGGGAGGGCAGAGGGAGACTTTAACTTAGACAGCCTCGGAACGCGCCTTTCGGTATTTATTCATATCACGACAGATACTAGCAAGGGCGAGCAAGGGCACGGGGAGCATGGGAAGCAGGTACAGCAGGTGGTAGGTAGGCAATTGAAGAGTCAGAGGAAAGGCGCAAAGGGGCCGGTTGTTTCGCGCAATCGATCGCTTGTTCAGACCGTGTGACTCAGATAAGACCTGACGCAAGAACCGCAAGAGCCGACGACAGTACTGCTGAACCTCCCTAACTGCTAGCATACCTAAGTAGGATACAGTACCTACGTACCAACCTACTAGGTACCTAAGGCAGCCTTGGTGCTACCTAGGTAGGAGACAGTGCCGTAAGAAGTAATATGACGGATTAGGAAACCCACGTTGTAGCGATAGGCGGCAGATAAGGTGCTCAAGATTAGCGTGATTGGCGTCGTCGATTAGGTAAGGTCGGCAACGTACCCATAGGTACCTGTCTATCTATCTACATAGAAAGGACAAAATGAGCTGCAACTTGGAACTCTAAAAATAGGAATACAATAGAATACCTATGAGCACAGATGAAGCGGAGGATAAAACCGACTTTTTTTTTTCAACTATTATTATTAAGCAAACTTCTTCATGTTTCTCTAAAGCCTAGCATACATACATATATGTACATATACGTACATATGTATGCTACTGTTGGTGATGAGAAAGAACATATGCGTACCCAAAGCCTTGTGCGTACATGGCCTTTCTATGACGCGGCAAACGTGGTTCCTTATTCCTGCATAAAACCACACGAGAAAGAGAATCCCTTGTCTCAATACTTGGTGTCTTAAGGTATTATTACCTATGTATGTACCTATACGCAACACACAAATTATTAGATCTAAGTACATATATTAGATACGAGCCTACCTGATACCTACCTAAGATAGAGGTAGACTACCAAGTAGGTATCTAGAATCCAGCCTTACGTGGTGTGAGTGGATTCTATCTATATTCGTACCTACGCAGGTGCCAGTAATAGTCGCAGCCTCTGCCACGACTGGTCACTGCGGCAGGGAGATGATGCCATTGTTAATAAGACAATCGATGATGATGCGAAGACCTCGCCTACACCTCGACCATGTGACTGCACTACCACGGGCGGTTAGCATAGCCCTCCAAGGACCGAGCGAAGGCGACGAGCCAATGAACAGCTGTGAGAGGTGCGAGTGGGTTGTTTGACTGGTGACCCTTCTTACATACAGTAATCACCACCACCGTTGACCACCAACCAACTCCCTATCTACACTATTTGTCTAGACTATCTAAACCTCACCTGGGGGATATTGGATATTGGGGAAGCGCAGTCACTTATGCGGAGGTAGATCGGTACTTACCTACATAGATAGAAGGTAGTCTAGGCCAGGCCTGGACAGGCTCCGACTCTGTTAGGCCCCCCAATCGACTCCCACCTATTATCACTTGTTGGTTCACTTGTCGGTTCACTTGACTCGGCCGGCGTGAAGAAGCCAATCAGTACTGTACACAGGGTTGGAGATGAGACTTGTTGTGGCTTCTCATCCCTCATGTATGTATTATAGTACCTACCTATCTACTTGTACAATGAGGTAGGTAATAAGACAGGTACATATTAATATCCCCGCAAAACGTAGGCATATTTAGGTACGTATAAGTCCCGATACGCAGCATAGCCAACCCTGCCCGTCGAGTGCATGCATAATCGTACCCGGACAATGGCTTGTCTATGATCACTTCCATGCTGCAGGTCCTGAAACTCCGGGCCCCGCGGGCGGCGTCGGCATCGTGTGCTGTCGTGTCCTGCGTACTGTAAGAGAATCAACCGGGATGCAAACTGTCTGCTCGCTGTTGAGGGAGGTTACAGAATACCTACCGCGTACCTTAGGTATGTAGGTACGTACTTGCGATAAGCCCGACGAAAACGAATCAGATAGCCCACATGCTGGGTGTTGGGCGCGGGCGATGCGCTGCAGGACATTATTCTCCCGGCCCGTGGCCACATGGATCGACGTCAGGTGAGTGACTCGCTAGCTCTTATCGCGAATCCCTTCGTCCACGCGCATTCCTCGTGCTGGGCGTTTGGCGGTTATAATTTAAGTAGGTAGATTGACCTGTTCCCCTTTAATGAGATTACCTACTACCCAATGATTTTTTATATTATCCACGCCTTCTGTTTCCTTCTACTGAGTACAGGTATTTTGTATCTACTTAGTACCAGGTACCTACCTAAAGTACCTATCCCCTGAAAGTGCTGGAAAGGCCTGGAGGGGAATGGCGGGGTCGACTATTGACGACACTACTCAGGGGATTTCATGGCGGGGAGATAAGCTTACCAGAGATAGGGTAGCATGATCTACACCCGCTGATAACCTAGGTCCTAGTCTAAGCCCCAGATTCTCCTACAGTAACCTTAGTATGCATACCTCTATATGCCGAGGTTAACACGGTGCGCATTTAGATAATCTCCCTACATCCTCTCCCTCAGACTTTAGAATGCATAAATATCATATGCCCTTCAAGTCGGAAAGATAACAGCAAACACAACAAGATGTATACGTAATTCTAGGATTATGGCGATTCACTGTTTACTGTTCACATCCGCTATTTACTTCTGGAAATCCAGGGTGAGACTTGACTCTTGACTCGCCCGCGCGTCTCAGCTCACAAACACCTACCTCACTAAGCCCGTGGCGGGCCGTGACCATGAGACTCTCTATCTACAAGCCATGTCTTTCTGCAGGCATCCATGACTTCACGTCACGTTCCCGAAACAGGGCTGAGATGTCCGCATGCCTGGCGAATCTATGACCCCCTTCCAACATCGCAGCACGCATATGTTCATGATCCAAGTCCCTAACCGAACTAGTTGACATGCACATACCCAGCGCAGGCTATCTATCCATCGATCTATCTACATACATATACAGCTTCATACTTAGTTAGATTTGGCTCCCCCGATGTAGACGGACACACATGATGCAATGCTGACAGCCCCGTATTCTCCTTTCGGACAACTTCAGCTAACTGCTATGCTATCGACCCCCCCCATGCTATTCTCATACACTCAGTTCGTGCCAGTAAACAGACTCGTCAGGTCACCCCTACGTCACCCCCTACCTGTGTGCACTTGTCTTTGTACAACACTAGATCAGGACTATGCCAAGAAATCCCAGCTTGTCGTCACCACACCAACTGTATTTCAGCTCACACGTAAATACATGCATCTATGAGTAGGATCGAAAACCAAGACTCTGGGTGCCTCTCCTACTGTAGTGCTAGGTAGGTAGCCCGGCTTACAGCTGACGTCATGCTTTCTCTCGTCCTCGTGCTGGAATGATCTCGGGATTGCTTGCTGTAGGCGATGCGCGTGGCGAGCACTTGCTTATGAGCAAATGAATCTGTAATTAGAAAGGAAAAGAGGCAAGCCTAGGGTATAGTAACCCTACGCCGGCTGTCTAAACGAGATTTATTAATAACATCGACGATTTGTTTCGACGAAGGTCCTCACCAGCCTCGCATTACTACTAGACTCTAAACCAGTCGATAGGTAGCTCGAAGCAATAGTACCCACCACCATAGCGTAAAAGGCACTATAGAGAATACTGAATGTGAAAAGGCTTGAGTTGTTCAAATCCAACATCGCCATCTAATGTGTAATAATTAATTGTGGATGCTAATCACGGGTGAACATCTATAGACGCGTCTAGCCAAAGTCATCCTTTGCACCGCTTGGGTCTTGTTCTCGTCCTCGTTGCCGTTTCTGTTGCTGTTCCTCTGCTTCCTCGTCCTCATCTTCGTCTTCATCGTCTTCATCCTCGTCATCGTCGTCGTCGTCTTCTTCCTCATCCTCTTCTTCATCCTCATCCTCATCCTCATCCTCGTCCTCCTCGTCCTCATCTTCGTCCTCTTCTTCATCATCCTTATCCTCTTCGTCCTCATCTTCTTCATCCTCTCCTTCTTCGGTATCTTCTACTTTACCAGCGCCCATCTGAGACCGCAAAGGCGCGCTCTCAAGATTTGCCGTGCCCGCACCACTGGGGAACCCAAGGGAACCCGCTCTCCGGCGGCCACCACCCAGTGCCTCGCTCTCTTCGTCCACCGTCTCACTTTCCTCGTCAGCCGTCTCGTCCTCTCCCTGATCGGCGCGCTCCATGTTCTCGTTCAGCTCTTGCCCGATGTTGAGCATGAACGCGCCCGCATGGCTGAACTTGTTGATGCCGTAGTCTGTCGGCAAGTCTGAGTACGTCTTTCTCGCCTCGTTCAGACATCGCTGCGCCTGTATGAATTTCGACTGCGCGAGCCAGGTCTCAGCCCCAAGCACATTCCACAGAGCCGACTTGCGTCGTCTGCTTCCCCATGCCTGTGTGCCAATGCCTTCTTTAGATGCGTAGCATACGGCCAGACGCTCTTTGATCAGGGCGTCACCGACCGGACCCAGGATTTTGCTCTCGAGAAGACGTATGCCCCATCTGGCAGCATCGTCGATGCTCGAGCCCCCTCGCAACCTTAGGAGTTCCAGCCCGAAGGAAAGGCACCGTAGGGCCCCGTACGGGGTACTGCACCGAGTGAGATAGGAATAGTAAGCAGCTTCAAACATGGCGTCTATAGTTTCTGCTCGCGTCTTAGAGGAGAGATTCTGTGGCATGATGAGGAGACTGAGGGCGGCCATTTCGTTAGTGGCGGCGTGATACCGCCACGCTTTATCGTTGTTGAAGTCACCCCGCAGGATATCATATGTTGAGTATGCTAACTTCCAGTCTCGGAGCATAAATGCGTAATCCGCGAGTTTACGCATGATAGCCTCGGGCGTGTCTGATCGATAGAAGCCGAGAGAATCATAGTTGCTCCCGGAACTTGAACCAGACACTGAGGATCGCGAGTTGCTACCGAACCCCCAGCGACGAGTCAAGCCTACAAACCGCCCAGCTAAGCCTCTTCGTCTCGAAGCGACCTGATCATTCCATACTGAGACGTGGCGCTCCATCGTAGGTATGATGGATTGAGTCACCATCTCTCGAATGAAGGTGCGTATAGCCGTTGCATCGGATTCGAATATGTATTTCGTAGGGTCCTCATACCCTTCATGATCTTCGCTGTTCCTGAGATCTACTAGCTCCTCCACGGCTGACATCCACTCGCACCTTGGAAGGGGTATGCTGTCATCGTCGGTAGCCAAGCTCCGGCTGCCTCTTACACGAAGTAGGTGGCAATGTAGACCAAGGTTGCGCTTCATCTGATCAAATAGTGACATGGATCTCGTTATGTCGTCCCTTTCCTCGTCGTGGACAAGGACATAGTATCTTAAGAATTCCCCATCAACCCAGCTCGGTAATCGTCTTTCGCCTGTGCTCGACTCTGTATATAGACGTCTTAATGTCTCAATTGGGGCCTGGTTGCGTGAACTTATCGCCGTCACACAAGCAACAGGATGGGCAAATGTTTCGTGTGGCGTCAGTGGTAGGCCCGAGAGTAGCCTGCGAAGATACAAGGCATAGTATGGCGAGGATTCGTCAATACCAAATCCATGGTTCGTCGGACTGTGCGGCATGCCAAAGAACGACTCTTCTGCGTAGGTGAGATGTCTATCTACCACGGCCTCAACTTCGGCAATAGTTGTTCCGCTGTTCGAGGGCCGTGCAGGCTCGTTTGGTCTCCCAGACGCCCCGTTGGGCCCCGAGCCCGTAGGGCTCTTGAGCCCCGCCGCGATTGGTTCGGGATGCACTATCCCCTCACCGAACTGTGTAAAGTGTAACGAATAGTCCTCGTAGACCCGACTTGAACCGTTGCTGTCACGAATGATGACCTTGCCCTGTATGCGCTCGCCAAAGGGTCGTAGCAACTCCCATAGTCCCCGATCAAACCCCTTTTCCTTCAGTAGAATGTCGGTATCTTCAGAGGTGTAGATGGCAACGTGCGGCGCAAAGGCGTGGAGAATGAGGTTCAAGGGATCGCCAGGGCTGCCACCGCCGCCGGCAGCCAAGGCAAGGCCGTTGTTCGGGCCCACACCGAATACAGAGCCACTCGTGGTCCGCGTTGACAGCGGCCTACCGACGGGCGACTGGGAGCGAGAGCCCGGCGGCGAGAAAGTGGAGGCGTAGAGAGAGGCGGCGGAGGGATGCGATCTTCGGTAAGGCAGAGAGAATTCGGATTGAGAGAGCGGCGATGTTTCGCCCAGGGATTGCCGGGTCTTGATGGTCGAGTTCCTCAAGGCGGAGGCTGCCATTGGCGGCGTTGAGACGCGTTTGGTCGGTGCATTGTGGTCGAAAGGCTGCATGGGTCAGGTAGAGACCACGGTCCGCGAGGGAGACGTCGTCGTCGTCGTCGTCGTCGTCGTCGTCTTCTCCTTCTTCTTCTTTAACAAGACACCGTCAGCTTTGCGCATCGGCGATTGACCATGCTACTTGGGCACCACCAACGGAACAGCCGGGGTTGTTAGGTCGTTGGGTTGCTGGGTCGTGGGATTTGAATGCGCCGCCGCTCGCTATTAGGATTAGGTATGTGCAATAAATCCCTAGGGAAGGGCAGGTACCTCTAAGCGTTGCTAAGTCCTGCCTCCCAACAGATAGGTAGGTAATCAGCGTGAAGTATGAGGAACGGCAAGAATTATCTAGGGATTATTGATTATTGAGAAGCTGGGCGGCCCAGTATCGATAACTGTGGTGTGTCTAATTAGGTCATGAATTTAAGATTGACATGGATCTACAACCTCTCGCCTGGTACCTGCCCAACATGCCGCACTATCATATGCAACCGATAATAAGATTATTCGTTGTATAGGCATAATATTAGCTTCCATTGAAAATTCCGGATGAACCCCCACGTGCATTTTAATCCACTAAGATAGGTACCTCTTACCAGTAGCGACATTATAACTACAGTACCCTAGGTAGGTAGCAGAAATCAAGTTTGGGAAGAATTGCACAAACACCACTAAGAGAGCATGTGTTAAGCTGTTCTATTAAAAAAGGGGTTTGCGAACAAGTCATTCTTTGTCGCTTGTTGTCATTAGCTAAGTCGAAGCACCCAGAAAAAGGTAGTGCAAATCATCCAGATCGTCGTCTATGCCATACCGAAGGTATCTCTCTCTATTTTCTTCCACTTAACCAATATTAAACTCGCTGGCTACATTCATCACCGCCTTCATCTTCATGCGCATCCGAGCCGCCGCGGCATCATCAACAGTCGGGATATCGTCGTCATCAATCCTCCGCTTTCCAGACGCCTTATCATTGTCACCTCTATCCCCACCCCGCTGCCCACCCCCTGTGCTGTGCCTTGCCTTGAACGTCCTCCTCGACGGCCCACCTCCGATGCCCCCTGGTGCCTCCCTTAAACCGTAACTCTTTGCCGCGTGCCCTAAGTGTAGCTGAGTGATATCGAAATATTTGCGCTCGTCGCGCACGTGAGTAGCATAAGCACGGATATGAGACCGGAATGCTTGGCGACCCGAGTCTAGCAGTTTGCCATTGCCCCCTTCTTTCTCGCTAGCAAGGAGTCGCTGTTCGATATGAAGCTGTAGTGCTTCAGCCCGGGAATTTGGTGTCTGCCTCTCCGACACAAGCGTGGTAGGGTCGGTCTCTTTATTCGGCCTCGGTAGGGTAATAGGAGTAAAAAATCCCTTTTGGAGCGTAGATTCGTATAACTGCGGCGCAACCGACGAACTCGTTGAGTTTAGAAGGTCGATATATCCCTCCTCACAGCCAGGCTGGATGAAGAGCACTGCTTTTCCAGATCGGCCTGCACGTGCTGTTCGTCCAATGCGGTGCGTGTGGTCGTCGACGCTGAAAGCCGGGTCGTATTCAATAACAAGATCGACGGCTGGTACATCAAGACCACGCGATGCAATATCAGTGGTAATAAGAACGCAAGGATCATTTGATGTGCGAAACGAGTCGAGCGTGGCCGTACGAACCGGCTGTGGTAGGGAGCCGTGTAGCTTGAGTAAAGCCACAGTTGGGTTGGCAGGGGACGTGATATAAGCAGCCTCGGCGACGCTATTTTCTATGATTGACGGTTCCTCCGAAGACGTAAGCCGACTGTTAGCATTTCGGAAAAGTTCGAAATGAAAGTCAACCGAATCGGCACAAGATATAAAAATAATGGCTTTCATAACGGACCCCCTGCGAGCAAAAGATGATTTCAAGAGCGCGATCAACGTCACTAGTCGCAATTTCGCCGGGACGATGAGGTAGACTTGCTTAAGCTGGGAAGGTGCGGCAAATACGGCCTCGTTGATCTCGGCTGTGTCCTCGCCGTCATTGTCAGATTTAGCGCCGGTGATGTGAACAGCATCTTGCAGACTGATTTCCCCTAATTTTTGGACGTTCCTTTTCATAGTAGCGGAGCAAAGAACAGTGACCCGGCGCTGCGGCAACTTGTCGAACTTGACGCCATTCTTGTTGGAGTCCTTCAGCTCTTCCTGCCGTATCTTACTAACGATGCTCTTCAGCTCGTCCTCGAACCCCATTTCCATTAGTCTATCGCCCTCATCCAACACAAGCCATCTGACGGTACCAACGTCGAGAACCTTGGTGTTATCCAGGTGGTCAGCCAGCCGACCAGGAGTCGCAACCAATATATTGACGCCTTTCCGTAGCCGGGCCTTCTCTGATTTCTTGCTTTCGCCTCCTATCACGGTAGTACTGACGATCCATGGCGCACAGCGTAGCACCTTTTCAAGCACAGTCGCAATCTGCTTACACAATTCTCGTGTAGGAGCTAGAATAATAGCAAAAAGACCGGAATCACGATGAATCTGAACTTGGGCATTTGCCCCATCCTCAGGCTGACTCATAGCCATTATTCGTTGAACGATAGGTAAGAGGTAGGCTAGGGTTTTACCAGAGCCCGTTTGAGCCTGAAGGAAGGCGTCGCTGTCTTCGTTTACAAGCAAAGGTATGGTGTTCTTTTGTATCGACGTAGGCGCTTTCATTTCAAGCTTGCTGGAGAGGTGCTGGGCAATACGGCGTGACAGTCCTAGGGCATGGAAGTTCTCTGCCTCCTCGGAGAGAGGTGCATTAGACGGTATTGCAGGCTCGGCATCTTCAACAGGGTCTTCGAATACGGTTTGGGGCGTCGGATTGGAGCTGAATAATCGCGATATGATGCCACCAGGCCGATCGTGGTGGGAGCCACCTTGTGTCCTTTGTCTCTTGGCCGGTCTGTCGTTTCTAAGGTCGTCGGGCAGCGAGGAATTACCATCTCGTCGATTTGTAGACACCGGGGTGGCATTTGTCCCCGTGGATTGGCCGTCTCCGTTTCTTTTAGCACTCCGTTGCGCGTTGACTCGATCCCTCCAACGACCGCCTGTATATTTAACTTGACGTTTCAGAGGCTGATCGCTAAGATCGAAGTTCAGAAGGAGACCGCCGTCAGACATTGTCGTAGATTTTGCGCGCTGGAAGCTTGTTGGAGGGGAAGTTTCGTAACCGGCGGCAGAATTCCTGTTCCTGTCAGTCAACTTTTTGGCGGTCAGTAGTGGATATACCCGATAAGCAGCAGAGTGGATACTATACCCCGGTATATGCATACGTATGGTTCTACGGACCCTGTACGGACGTAGATTCTAGATACATAGTAAAACTATGTCGACTAGGCCAAAGATACCTAAGGTATTGGTAGAAATTTAATCGCATTCATCTTGTTCTCGCCTTTGTCACTAAGACCAGATGTGTATAACCTATTAGAGTTCAAGACTACGTGTATATTGTGAAGGTAAATAAATCACTTGTAGTATAAATACTAACGATTATCTAGTACACAGGACAGCAGCACCACCCACGCTCCGTATGCAGGGCGATATACTTTCCCTCTCACAGTCGAGGTAGGCCGGCTTGGCCCGACCACCCTTGACAACAATAGACAACCCTTTTTTGTCCCGTTGCCAACGCCTGTCTTCTAGCTATTTGCCTAATTCTACCTGCTTCCTCGTCCCGAAAATGCGTTAAAACTTTCTTTCTCGGTGTATATGCAAAGTGGAGATGTGTCTATAATCAGCGCGCCGGCTAATGGTCTTTCCTCGCTGATGCCTAGATCCGAGCCTGTCCGTTTTCACGACCGCCGCCCCGATAACGCCGCAGAAAAGATATATGATGAGCGGTCCTCCGCCTCAACCGACCCCCCCAGCACCCATCCAAAACCATTATGTTCTCAGCATAGGGGGTATCGTAGTAGAAGCAAGGACAAAGGAAATGCATAATATGAAAAACAACGCAATAATAGCAAGTGACCAGGCGCTCAAGAAGTGGTGGCACCTGCCTCATGACTACCTCCACCGAGGAGCTCCAAAATCTTGTTGACAACTGCGCTAGGGTAGCCCCTTGACATCATCTCTACCACGATAGACTGAGCTTGGTCGCGTTCCTCAACAGCGAGGTAGGCACGTGTCATAGCTTCGTATGTGCTAGGTTCACGCTTTTCGAAGCTAACACCTTGATAAATAGATGTTGCCTTAGCGATGTTCTTCTCGCTGGCCCAGCCATGGATTAGCGTGTTGGCAATATAAGGTGTAAGCTCGACACGACGTTGTTTCATCTGAGCAAGTACCGGCACAGTATCAGCAACGCGGTGATTGGCAACCATGGCTTCGAATAAAGCCTGGAAAAGGCAAGCATTGGCAGGAATGCTGGGATCGTTCATGACTGAGTTGAAGATCTTTCGGGCGCCCTCCATATCGTGAAGTACACAGCCCCGAGCATGAATAAGGGAGGCGTAGTGTACAGGTTCCGGGCGCTGACCAGAGGATCTAATCATATCCAGAACGGCCTCAGCAGCGGTCATGTTGACAGGCTCAAGTGTGGCATGAGTATCCACCAGCAACTTGAAGGTATGGGCTGTTGGTGCAATACCCTTCACCTTCATACGCTCGTAGTAGGCAAGAACCTTAGACTTATCACGCTTCGTAGTGAGGAAAAATTGCATCATGCTATTGTAAGGGGCAGGTCGGGCCTTGTAGTTAGGCATGGCCTCCATCTCATCGAACAACTCCTCTGCAAATTTCTCATCGCTCACCCGGCACAAGGCATTGACAATGGTTCCGTATGTGACACTCGTCGGCTTAATACCGAGAGCGCGCATCTCAGCAAAGTAGAATAGGCAGTCATCGATACGGCGAGCTTTTCCCAGTTTACCAATCAGCGCGTTGTACAGGAAAGAGGACGGCTCGACGCCCTCAGCTTTAGCTCGCATGAAGATCTTGACTGCCTCGGAAGCCTCATCGAAGGTTTTGGTTGATTCTTTAAGAGTAGTGATGTAGAGACCAAACGTGTTAGCTGATGGCGCAGCCCCCATGTTTATCAGTTCCATATGATAGCGCTCAGCCAGTCCACGATCACCGAGGTTTAGGCATGCACCGACCATAGAATCAAGAATCGACGACCAACCATACCGAACAACGGGATATTGAGGAAGAAGAGGAACATCAGCCTGCGCCATAGATAGAATTTCGTGGCAAAGATCCATTTTACCCTCACGTGCAGCGGCAGAGATCAGCTTCGAGTATGTGATATATCTTGGGTGACGGCCAGCCCGACGCATGTTGCGGAACCGAGTGAGGGCCTCCTGAAGTCGGGGACCCTTACGACCATGAGCACCTTCTAACTCATCAGAGATGATCGATGATCCTTTGAAATCAGTGGTATTAGCGTATGGGTCGAAATTGTCTTCCAAACTAGATGCCAAGCTACTTGTAGGGTGCGGCGACCCAGTGAAGCTCGGCTGCGTAGAAACAAAACCAGTTGGAGAGGGGACCAGGCGAGGGTCAGCGATGCCGCGAGTCGACATGTAACGTGAAATGAAATCTTCGCCTTCTTCCACTTCTTCGGCAAGTTGAGCGCTCCTGTTACCCGCATCCGCATTTCGAATACGGTGGAACATGAGCTCCGACTCTGTCAAGCCCTCCGCAACTTGGCCTGAGCCGATCATGGCAACTGCATACATGGCTGTGGGCTCGATAAATGAGGCATTAACCTTGATATTCTGGTTGCTCAGGATTTGCCAGTATGTTGACGCTCCCAGAATATCCCCTTCACGAACACACAGAGCTAACAGAGCCATCGCTGGGGCGGCAATATGTTGATACGTGCTGGGGATGTTGCCAAAGGCCGTGACAGCGGTCGGCCGGTCGCCAGCATCAGCCGCAGAAGTCGCAATATTAGCCATGCTTTCCAAGCGATAATGGTTTTCGACACCCTGAGCCCATTCTAAGGCCTCATGATAGACACCCCTTGATATGAAACCCTTCACGAAGCCTCCGCTGATAGCAGCGTCGAGAATATCGCTCAGGCGAACGCCATGATTAACTACCAGCTTCTCGTAAAACTTCATTGCCCCCTCAATCCTATCATTAATAACATAGGCATTGATAACAGAGGCATACACTTCAGCGTCCAGTCGATCGTTAAGCGTATACTTGCCACTGTCATGAGCTATGGCAAGCTCCTTGTACTCATTGTAGCATTCTACCGCGCTAGCCAAATCGCCAGTATTCGCGAACGCGGTGATCATAGACGGGAATGTAGCAGCAAATGGAACGGTGCCAGTCATCTCCATGTGTTCAAACAAGTGTAACATGTCGCCAACACGGCCAGACTGAGCGCAGGCGGAAATGAGCTGGTGGTATGTTTCCGACGAGTAGTTAGCTCTAAGTGTGGTCACGGATGAATCGAATAGTTTCAAGGCTAAATCAAGTCGGTCGTCTTCGGACAGAATGGCATGTTCCAGCTCATTCGAGGCAAACATGAATTTGCCAGGCTCATCCATACCACCGAATCGCACTCGCTTCTCGTCGAGAGACTGTTTGAGGCGATTCACCTCGAGGTATCGGGCTGCTAATAATCCCACCAAGATGTTGTAAGTGTCGGCGTTAGGGGTGATATCACGCCGCATCATATCAGCGTAAACATCTAAGGCCTTCGAAACAACTTCGTATTTCTCACTGGGAATATGGATCGCTGCCACCAATAGAGCGTTGTACGCATTCGCGATGGGCGTGATATCAGCGACGAGCATAGCCTCAAACACGACTGGGATCTCAGCGTATCGTCCATCTTCGCCAAGTTTGGTGAGATGGTCGGCATAGCTTTGTGATTGAGAGTCGATGGGCGGAGTGGCACTGCGAGCGACGCTACCTGGTGTCGGGGTTCTCTCAATAGCAGGCGTTACGGCCCTCGACTGGACGAGGCTCTGGACGGAAGGGGAAGAGACTCTCAGGGAGCTAGTCGTACTCTCTTCAAGGGCTTCGCGAAGCTCCCGTACTTCGATCTCCTTCTCAATGGCGGCATCTATGTGGGCCAAGGCAACCTCGACGTCAACAGGCACAGGCGCATCTTCAGAGCTCTGGCCTAAATGGTCATTCTTGGCGCTACCAGCTTCAGGGGTTCGCAAGCCGGGTTCGGGGCCCTCGAGGATAGATTCCGCATCCGGTTTCCATTCGATGGGCTTGGGGAACTGAAATTGAATCCACTCTCGCTCAACTTCGCCAGCATCTTCAGTTTTCTTCAGAGCCTCAAAATAGGCGTCTAGGTTTCCGACGCCGCCATGTCGCTCGTGGCGATGCTCGCTAAGAGCATTTGCGTTGGCGGTATGGAAAGCGCTCTGAAGCTGAAGAGCAGAGAGACGTCCAACCCGCTGACTGGCGCGTCGAGCAAAGGAAGGACGGTTCTGAGAGTTTAGAACATGTGGGTGGGTGGCAGCTACGACGGATTGTGCGTAGCCGTGGGTAAAAGATTTCGCAAATCCTTGACGGATGAAGTTCTGATACAGGGAGGAGTAGATGGTGGGCATTTAGAGGATACCAGGAGGGGAGGGGGACTAGATGGCGAGGCACAACAACTGTTAGCACACCTGGACACTATGTATATCAATGAGGCTCTAGAAACCAAGCACGGAATCATTTGGTCATTGCGATCGTTGCGCAGTCGGGATTCGGTAGACAGTAACACAGTGGGGAAACTCAATTGAGCATATTGCGAGTGACCATAAAGCTCTTATGCTTAAAACAAGCATTGGTCGTGAGCAAAGCAAAAAAAAAGAGTCAAAGACAGGTGGCTCTTGTAGTAACTGTGTGGCGGACTAGAGTCGACGAGGCGAAACTTACGTGGAGGAAAGGTAACAGAGGTCGTTGCAGGTTCATTTGACAGCAGTGTAGCCGTCAAACAAACGCGCGATGTAATAAATAGTTGGACCTTGGAAGGCTGGATCGGACAGAATAGAGAAAAAGAGAAGCGAAAGAAAGAAGCTGGGCTTTGGTAAGGAGGGAATCGACGACGGTAATAATGATGAGTGAGCAGTAGACAGAAAACGGTTGCCAGTATATTTTTGAGGTGGGCGTGGCTCTGAGAAGTGATTGAGCCAGTCACGCACCGGCAAACATAGCCCCCGTTTTTTCTCGCTCCTCCACAGAACAAACAGCTCTACTGAAAAAAAAAAAAAAAAATGTACCGCCGCCCTAGTGTACTTGATCGCAATGCGGGGCTTCCACGTACTTCCAAGTATATCAGTGGAGTAAACAACTGCCTACTCTCTACACTAACACTAAAGAAGTCAACACCTACACTACAGTACACTGCTTGTCCGACATGCTTAGTGTTCTAAATAGCAGCACTAGCTACAGTATTTTGCACGTATAATGTTGGTATGCTACAGCATGATACAGCGTTATAACGCAACCTAGGTACCTGAGGCAGCATAGAGTCCGGGTATATGTATGGATTGGTTATTTCCCAATCCCTGTGTCATTATTGGAACCTCCCGACAGAGAGTGCGTGACTCAGGCAGCAGCAGAGCATCGCCATTCACAGGTAGCTATGGTCGATCACGGTCTACAGCCGAGTCGTTTGGAGTAAATCTGACCTGCATAGTTCAGCAACAGCCAACAAGAAATGTGTAGTATCTCATAGGTCGTGCTTATTTTTCCTCGTCATAATACCACATTGGTGATAAATTTATAGGAATAACCCGGAGCTTATTAATACATCCTCATAATGCGTGGGCGCATCCATCAAGTTGCAAGCTTGGCACAGAATAATGTCTCGTTCTATGGGCAGTGCTTGAGTCTTAGTTATGTTCGGCTGTATTCTGTAAATGCAGACTACCTTATTCTGCACCTTACCTTGCCATCGGTAAGCAGCACTTATATCCGAGCCCACTAACAAACAGCACTAGCTTAATGCCGGTTGCCTGGTCCGAATACATACCTCCCAGTAGCTCTTACAGGCGTAAGAACCCAGGATGGTAACCATCTTAATGTAGCTAAATTATTGCCTATGTCCATAACGAGGCATTTCTTGGGGGATTTTAGGTTTGAGATCCCGTCTGCCTTGATATCTAGATAGCGAGTGTCGTAATCCCGTCGGTCACAAATTCCCGTGACTGTAACTGGTCAGCCAAGACCCTAAGTAAAGCCCAGCGGCCAGGACGGACCCGTCAAAAGCCCGCTCGCTCGGCAACTTCGGATATCTGCCTTCGTGCGGTATTCTTAAGAGTGCGTGGTGAGAAAGCAAGCCAAGCTTCCAGGGCTTGTTCAAAGGAACAAACCGGGAGGCAACAAGCGCACACGTCAAGTAGCTTAAGGAAATTGTGGGGGCGGTAGCTCACCGAAGCGTCTGATTTGCCCATTAATCAACTCGTGTCGGCCCATCCAATCAGGGCCCTCTGCACTGTCCGGCGGATGGGAGAATCCGGAAGCCAAATCCCAGTCCAATCTGTCGGGATGGGAAACCACTGGCATGTGCAGGTTCCAGCCGGCAGAGGCCACTTACGTAGTAGACTTTTTTTTTTTTTTTGTATTTCCTATTCTCATCAATGTTTGCAGGGAAATTCACATTACGGGAGATAGTGTCTACCCAGATTCATTACTCGCACAACATGGGAGCCACCTAAGTTTTTAGGCCTACTAGGTATTCTATTCAATCCCCTCCCTCTATTACTAATACAGCATTATGCCCGGAAGCATCGACATCTGTCTACCTATGCGTATACGTAGATAAAAACAATGCCATATTGTAAGTTCATGCGGAGGCCTACTTACCAGGTATATAAATGCAAGTGGATATAACATGGGGTAGGTACCTAGGTATTCCGTATGCATGCTATTTTGGTCCGAGTTGGCTGTCACCTGCCGCCTCACACACATCGTGAAATTGTGACATACGCATGTATTTATCTCCCTAAGTACCTACAACAAGCTTTTGAAACAAAAAGGGGCATGATGCCAAAAGAGGAATACTTACATGCCCCTCCATCTTAAGAGTTCTTAACACTACCCCCTCGTTTCTCTTCACCTTCGAGCCGGCGTGAAACATTTACGGGCACAGGTGGCCTTATATTTCCACTGTTGTGTAAGCGATGCCAAAACGTAACCCTGCATAGGGCACTTATTTGCCAGGTTCACGCAGTCTCGGCATTGAACAGAACTACTCTCTGAGCGGGAACCGGTAAAGCGAGTAACAAAAATTTTACAGACTCAATTGAATTCACCGTTGGCGGGGCGGGATACTGTGAATCCTACAGGCTACATGCGGTTGAGCTGATCAATGCAGATCCGTGAGCTCACGCGACTCGGTTTTTCTGGAAGCGGGCCGGAGCTCGAATCCTACCCTAGCAACTATTCTGTGCCTAATGCACCCTAAATAAAATCGGGGATAGCAATTACTGGCGCGCTCACCGACCCCGAGACCTTTCCCCGTGTGCTCTCGGAGCCGTAGCTTGGCTCCCCAGATTGCGTCTCCGCCCGAGGAAGTCCTAGACGGATCATCAAGTATTTCCAATTGACTAAATTAGATTGTTATTACTGATGTGATACAGGCTCCAAGAAAGGCGCCCTTGCCAATAACCAATATACATCACAAAGTGTTTTTTCAATGCGTTCAACAAGCGACCTCAATCCAGTGTCTATCCTCGTCCTATGCCAAGAATTTCCCCAATGAGCTGAACAAAGTCCAGACACATGTTGTCAGACTTGGTTTCCACCCCTAGAATCGAAGATTACTACGCTACTATTAATGCTTCAGTCCGCCAACCCCCATGGTGCGATCCCTATGCAGTAGACATAGCTGGCTAGATAGATAATCGGGATGAATTACTGGCGCCGGCTCCAGCGGCTCTCCTGCAAGCATTTGTACGAACCATAGAGTCAAGTGCCATAGAATTATCTAACAAGTATACGCTTGGTAATATGATAGTAAACACGTACTCGTTCTTATAGATTGTTTAATACATATTTGTCTACTCTATCTAACTATGGTGTTAATCCAAACAAAAAGGAATGGGTTATATTGTGTCCATATTCAATAAGTGGCTATTTATGTTACAAGCATCGGCTCCTCATAGGTCAACAAAGCTGCTCGGTCAAGGCGACATCACAAGCGAAGTCAATAGTTACAAATGAATATCATCAACCGAACGACGTAAGTTGTCGCAGGGTGTAAGCCAATATTTCAGATATAGCCCCGTTTAGATTTTTTTTATAGGTTCAACCTTCGCGTGTCATAAAGCAACACACCCTAAACAGAAAAAGGGGTCAGAATTTCCCATATATGCTACCAGATGAAAGATTCACGGTCAGATATCGGGGTTCTGCTTGAGATACTCCTCCAACGATGTGCCCTTGACGCCCAGCTTCTCATTATCAAACGGACCCGGCCTCCACGTGCCGTCAACTATGAACAACACATAGAAGTAACCGATGTAGTCCCACATCGTGGTCGGGTGGCTCCGAGCACGTCCCGCCAGTGCTTTCTCCCGGAGCTCCTCCACGGAGCCAACCCGCTCAACCTCCACGGTGGTGCCGCGGACCTGCCCATACACCCTCGCGATATCCTCCAGCGTATCGTAACCAGAGCACACAGTCCAGAACCCGCCCTCAGCCGCGTCCTCGCGCTCCACAATGGCAGCAGCGAACTCAGCCGCGTCAGCCTCGCTCGTCCACTGCCACCTACAGGCCGGGTCCCCCCAGACCTCAACGCGCCTCCCCTCAGCGTCCCAGACGCCGTGGTTCTCCGGCGCGAACGACACGCGCCCCGGCGCGGAGAACAGCACCTCGGCCAGGATGCCAGAGAGCACGTAGTGCGGGCGCAGGGTGCACGAGAGCGCGGCCAGGCGCCGGACGCAGTGGTACGCGTCGTAGCTCTCGTGGTCGCCGAGGGCCTGCCGGCGCCAGTCGGCGTTCCAGCTCGCGGCGACGAAGACGCGGGCCCGCGCAGGCGGCGTCGAGGGCGGCGACGTCGTGGTACGAGGTGCCCTGCACGAAGCGCTCGAGCTGGCGGGCGGTGGCGGCGGGGAGGGCCGTGGGGGGCTGCGCGCGAGGGCGCGCACTTGGTGCCCGCGGCGCAGGAGGCTGGCGAGGCGCTTTTGGCCGATGTTCCCTGTGGCGCCGGCTACGAGGACGAGCATGGTGCAGGCTTGGGGGTGAGGAATGGGTTATGGATTGCTCATGTAGGACTAATTCGCTTGATCATGCCCCAAGCATAGCTTGATGAGCAAATCGAATACATTGCGATTGTGTTTTCCCATCCTCGCTTGTGATGGTCATTGTTCTTTATATGTGCACGTAGCCGTCGTCGTGTTCAATCGGCCGAATCGCGATGTATAATGGAGGCATACGGAGCTCGTGCGGAGATTATTGTGGGATAGGTTGAGCAGGGCAACTTGCCGTCTCGAAATACCCAGGATGCCCCGCGCCAAAATCTCCAGCATCTCCAGATTTTATCTACTCTTTGGCTCTAGAAACCTCTCTATCATATATGAACCATCCCGTTTTTTTTCTTTCTTCTTCTTCTTCTCTTTTTCTATTACCACGGAGAGAAACAGTTCATCGTATCATCAGCATGCCACATTCATCAAGTAAGAGCCAGATGATATATAATGCTAGTTATATTGCATACTACCATTATCATGTGCTTCAAACCAAATGCTTGTCCAATAAGGAATAGCATGTAGAAGAGTCTTTAAACTACAGCGGTCTAGAGTGATATGCTGTCTATAATCTAAGGCGCCACTTGGCCAGTCTTATAATTTCCATAGGTCCTAGACATGTATGCTAATATCCAGTTGTCAGTCTACGCCACGGTTACTTTCAACGTGCTGAGATGAAGACTTACGAATTCCCATCCCCTGGTGATGCTTTTGGGTACCTAGACTGCTGAGCTTCTCAACCTCCTGCGGTTCTAGCTTGAAGCCTAGCGTATTGGCCATATAGCCCCGCAGACGATCCTCGCTCTTGCTTGTCGTGATGGCCACGACGTCCTGGTCGATACACCACCGCAGCGCGATATCGCCCTCCGAGACGCCATACTTCTTAGCAAGCTCGGCATATGCCTCGTCGGCGGGGCCTGGGCGAGCCTGCGTGAGAGCCGAGAGTGGCGAGTACGCGCTGATGGCGATGCCTTTCTTACGACAGAAGTCCAGCACGTCGCGCTGCTGCTGGTACGGGTGAAACTCGATCTGGTTAATGGCTGGCACCACCTTGGCCGTCTTGAGGATAATGTCAAAATCCTCGACCTCGAAATTGGAGACGCCAATAGATTTCGCCTTACCGGCGGCCTGGACGGCCTCCACTGCGGTAATCAGACGTCAGTAGGCCTTTCCTTGATGGGGCGGATAACTATGATATGTCATAGAAAGACCGCAGAACGGTTACGTATGAGTTATGCCGTATAAGTAACGCTACTGTGAAATCTCAAAAGGTATTATAATGACACAAACAAGATTGTTGGGACGCAAAAAGTGGCTCACTCTGTGTCCAGATCTTTTGTAGGCCCTCGGGCGAGCCAGCCGAGAAGGGTACGTGCACCAAGTATTGATCGACGTAGTCGAGGCCGAGCTTGGAGAGCGATGCGTCGAGTGCCGCAGCTATGTCTTGGTCTACGGTTCCGACTACCTTAGTTGTGACATAGAGCTTCGAACGCTCTACTCCCGAAGCCTTAATGCCGGCGCCAACACCACTTTCATTCCGATAGCCTGAGGTATGTAAATGAGTAGGCGTCGCGGATGGCGATGATCATGAGTGGTATGTAAGGTGGGGTAACATACATTCGGCGCAGTCGAGGTGGTAGAACCCATTGTTGAGAGCCAAGATGGTAGCTTTTACAATATCCTCATCCTTGCCCATGAAATTCGCAGTACCAAAGCCATCTTCGGCGTTCATGGTTAGCAGTCGCTTCTGTTTGAAGTAATGTCTAGAGCTATACGAGTTTACACTCTGAAGCCACTGGACTAACTAGGTGGCATATCTTTGCTCCCGGCAATAGCTCAAAATGGGGAGAGAGCCTTCATGGTACTCACATGATAGCTGAAGTCATCGGTGCAACACGTTAGTAAGTAAGGGTTGTCATGGAGGATGGTGCCTACCAGCGGGATCTCATTGCCGTCATTCAACTTCAGCAGGGGAACAGGAGCCATGGTGGGACACTGGTAACAAACGAGTTTTGATAATGCCTATTTATAGGGTCGATGGCTAAACTGCAACAATCAGTACCGATCGCTATAAAATGATATGAAATGGGAGGCGGAGGTGCTAGGGAGCTAGTAGGCGGGCAGATTATGTTTAAAGCAAAAAGCGTCTGCTTATTATTAGGTTTATTAGCATGTACTCTGTATTCTGTACGCGTAGGTGCGGAACGAGGTTCCAATATTTGTAAGCCCTAAGTTCTAACTAAGGCATTTCTCTATAAAGTGACGGTCCGGCTTTGTCGGCCCCGGATATACGGTACATCTGCCTCTCGGTGGAGAGAGGTGACATGTATTCATCGGCCACGGAAATTCTTGTCCGAAGCATATTGGTTGTGCCCAGTAAACCAAACCCTATTTGATCTTTCTGCCCTTTGTATATTTTATTCCTAAACTTGACCTAGGCTAGTTTTTTACCTTCTTAACATCTGTATCATGTATGGTCAGTTGTGGCTTGGGTAAGCCCCTCCCAGACCAAGACTACGGCGGTCACGAGAAGCTCGACCACTGTGCCGCTGTTCTAGGGTTTTGTTTGCCCGCCCTATTGTGTCGCGAGACTGTACGAAATCCGCTTGTAGGAACTTCTCCTTCTATGGTGCACCTGTTGGCTTGGTTGCGTATGACGTATAGAAGAAAAGGACGACGATAAGAACCGTGATCTATTGCTATGTCAGCAGCTGAGTAGTAGCAGAGCTCGATTACAAGTCCTCAAATAAATCTGAAAGAAGAAGAAAATAGATGGACTAACCGCTCCCACGGGCAAGTTAATGTAGAAGCACCACCGCTAAGTAGTACTAGTACCTAGTAATAGCACCTCCGACTAACGGGCTAAGCACAGTGACAAAACAATAGCCGAGTCCTATGATACCAGTATAGGGCACCATTCGCATACTATTGAAAAGACTACCCATATCTGTACAGCCGTCACGGTGATGGTGTATTCGACTCGCAATACCAACCGGTACGGCGTTTCGGTACCGGTAATCTCCTCGGGGCCGGCCCGTAGAGCTCTGCGATGCTTCCACCTTTATGATATACCGTGGGACCCGTCGTCGCCGAGTTCGGAATACCATCTAAGCCAGGGCGGATGTTTTGGCATCGCCAAGCGAGATCAAGCGGGGAGCCCTCCGGCCCCAAATCCTGCCAGACCTGCAGGTACAGACTTTGGCCACAGCGCATTACCGAGAAGTCTGTTGCGCAACGAGAGCAGCTACCTCTGCACTCCGCGTCCGCATATGAAGGCTCGAATACCCCTAAGAAACATTGCAAAAGGCAGTTGTTGTACGCCATGTAATTGTCATCGCGAAATTCAAGATGGGGGCAGATCCGCTGACACCCTAAATTTGGTAAGATGAGATCCCTACCTCCTGCTAGATATTGCCAGAGAGAGTAGAGCAGAAACCTAGGATTGCCATCGCTTCCTGTATCGATCCGGGGGTAGGCTGAGTAGCGCACTTCATGAGTCACCCATCTCTTACCCGACGTATTAAAGAGCTTTTGTCGACACGGCTCTAAGAGGGCTCGGAGATACGAGTCGTATTTCGGCTGCTGTAAGCGGGTATACTTGAGCGCGAGTTGAACATGATGGTGTTCAATGCCGATATGGCAGGTATCGCCGAGGCGAGTGCGGCGCCACGGCGCCGGAGCAACATCCGCACGACATGAAGATGGGGGCCACTCAGCCGTAGGTTTGTCGCGCTTGTTGATACGGTGCAAGGACATGCAATAGTCGCACACCCACTGTTCAGGCAGCTCGCGCGCTTTACCAGCAAGATAGACGAAATAATCAGCGCGGGACAGATGGGCAGCACTCGAATGTTTCCTGAGGCAAGCCCGCAACGAGCGGCAGGTCTGGGAAAGCAGAACTTTATCGGCGGGTTCGAGGAACGTGGCAATACAGCCGATTAGTTCTACGGGCACTTTCAAGAGCGGAACGTTCACGTTCAGTTGCTCATGAGGCCGCTTCCACAAGGATCGAGGGAAAGTGAATGGCCTCATCTCGAGGGAAGCGAGGAAATACGCGAGAAAGAAAGTAAGGAAGAAAGCGAGGAATAAAGCGAGAAGGAACAGCATATCCATAGATGGTTCTTGTCTCTTCAAGATCACCTGTGAAATAGTCATCTTAGGCTAAGAAGAAAATTGGATATTCTTCTGTGGGATTTCGAGAGAGTTTTATATACTCGGCTGAGAACGATGGCGAATCTAGGTTTCGCGATGGATGCATGCCACGTACACCTTTGTATAGTAGGTCTTATGGGGGTGCAAAGTATACAAAGTATAAGCTGGTAGTGGCACGAGAGGGAACGGAGGTTATTACTTGAACTTTGAATCATCCCTTCGGTCTTACTCTCCATGTTGTTGTTGTTGTTGTTGAATCACGCTTGCAGACGAATCTAGTCTCACTCACTCTAGATAGCCTCAGTGTGGAGAGTTTATACAAAAACCTTACTCTACTATCGAACTTGGGTCTCTTTCCCATTACGCTCCATAGCACTCGACTTGACGGCTAGGCATCCCTCACCACAGCATACCTACTATAGTTACAAGATTCCGGTTGGCGACAGCGCCTTCCATTGACGACTGGAGATGAAAACTCTATTTGGATATAAAAACAAACACGCTCGCTTTCTACTCACTTCTCCTCTTCTTCTTCTCTCCTCACCCCCCCACATCCTGACACCATGGCGGTTACTGAAGTTTTTACGATTCTCTTCTTTGTTGTGACGGTAGCGAACTACTTGGGGTTGTTCGACCGGGCAAAGGCGAGAATACAACGACACCCATGGTTCAACCCAGAACCGGACCGGCCGAGCAATTCAGAGTTGCAACGCAGAGTTTCGGCACTGGAGGTGAAAGTTGGGATTGGGGGGGAGATACCAGGTGAGGCCGGGGGGGCGGGAGCGAGTTGCTCCCTATCTCCCCTTTCCTAGCTTTAGTCAATTTCCCTAGCGGGGTTAACTTTTTTTTTTTTTGTTTTCATTTGAGGGTTTTTCCCCCCTAGAGCGATGTACACAATTGATTTTTTTGTCCTTTTTTTGCGCAGCCATTCTAGGACGGCAATAATTACTAGGGGAGGGCGGAGGCGGGCGGCGGAGGCCCCAGCAAAGCTCGTACCTCAGCGTGGTTGCTGGGTCTAGTAGCCTCTGCGAGGTGAAGCTAACACGAGCGCTTAACACAGAAAAGAGGGCGAATGAAGGTATGTCTGGCCTTTATTTTCCATCAGAAATAAGCTAAGATGATATATCGAGTGGGATACTTAGTTTGTTACGAGGCGGTTGCGAAGATAAGGAGTTTGGCGTGAAGATGGAATGGTGTTTACATGAGCATCTCCTTTCTACTATGTAGGGGATGTTTGGTTGCGGGAGGTTTAGATACAGTCATCGAGGAATCGTGTGTCAGTGCCACCATTTAATCATGAAATCAATAGCATAAATTGTGTGTTCGTAATCAGCTCAAAGCAGAGTATGGGATTCAAAATAAGACTGCATCGTTTTGCCTTTTGAATACCTCTTATGATAAAGGTGAGTCTAATAACACTACCTAGGTACCTCTAGGTATCTAAATACATATGTAGGGCTGAAAGAAATCGAACCTACCTAAACCTTAATTAGGAGACCCCTAGATACAGAGACTGTAGATCATCCGACCATACATGGCTTAGCAACTAACTAAAAACAGTAATTAATAAGTAAGTACTTACTTTAGTTACTATACAATAGTTTATACTAAGTGATTTTTTTATTTATACGCTATAAAATAAACTAGATTTAATTAAAATAAGTAAAAAATATATATTTGCTTTATAAAAAAAAAAACATACTAGTTTTATTTTAAATTAGTTAAATAATATTTTATAGCTTTTTTAATTAAATAAAATTTTAAAAAAGTATTATTAGTTTTTTTTTTTTTTATACCTTTTTTTTGCTTTTTTTTTTTTTATAACTTTTTTTTGCTTTTTTTTTTTTTTTTTTTTTACTTTTTTCGCTAGTTTTACTTACTAAGTTTTTATATTATATTTAATTTAAATATTTAAATTTTACACTTTTTTTTAAAATATTATATAAATTTTAAAGTTGTACTTAATAAATATTTATTTTATTTACTATAGCAATAGTAACTTTATTAACAAAAAACTAGCTTAATAAATTTAATTATTAAAAAATAATAAATATATAAATTTAAATAATTTATTTAATAAATATTTTATATAATTAATTATTATTAGTTTAAATATTAGCAGTATTTTTTATTGTTAGTTATAATTAAACTATATTTACTATATAAAAAAATAGTATATAAATAATATATTAAAATATTTACTACGCTTTATAGCAAATATTTACTTTATTATATTAAAAGCAAACAATAAATATACAACAAACAATATTAAAATAATAAAAGAAGTATTTATTACAGAAAAAAAAACTTGTATATAATCGAACTTGCTATTACAAATTTAATTCTTTTTTTTTTTTCTTTTTTTTTTTAACTTAATATTTTTTTTTAAATATATAATATTTTTATATGTGCTATATTAACTGTTTTTTTTTAACTTTTATAATATTAAGTTCATTTTATTTATTTGTTTTAAGCTAATATTAAAAAAGCTTAATTTAATATTAACTTAATATCGATTTAATATTAAATAAACTTAATATTAATTTAATATTAATTTAATATTAAATATATTAAAATATTAACATTTTTACTTGATATTAAATTTTTTTTTATTTTATGCTAAAATTTTATATTAAAAAAATATCGAGCTATAATACTGCAAGCTTTTTTAATATTTAAAAAAAAGAAAAAAAAAAAAAAAGATATTTATATTAAAAAAATTTTATTTTTATTTTAAAAACAAAAAAAATTATTTAAATATAAAAAAAATAATTTTAAACTTTTTAATTAAAAAATTTATAATTTATAATATTATTTTGTAAAAAATTGTATTAAAGTTTATTAAAAAATATTTTAATAATTTTAAAAAAAATATTTATTAATAATATTAAAACTATATAAAAAACAAAATAATATAAAACTTTTATATATTTTATTTAATAATTAATAAAATTTAACAAAATATTTTTTTTTAAATAAAAAATAAATATAAATTAACTTATTAATAAAAAAAATGCTATATATATAAAGTATTTTTTTTATTTAATATAATAAAATATAAATTTAAAAATAAAAAATTTATTATTAATTATAACATTTAAAAAAAGTTAAACAAAATTAAACTTAAATTTATTTTTAATAAAATATATATTTATATTATTATAATTTAAATATTTTATAAAACAATAAATTAACTATATATTATAGTTTTTAATAATAGTTAAAACTAAAATTATTTATATATTATTTATTATATAATAAAAAATTTTATATAAAAAAACAAGCAATTTTTATAAAAAGTTAAAATAAAACTAATTAAAAATAAACAAATTTTAAAAATATATAAAAAAAAAATTAAAAAATTATAAAATTACAATAAAATTTTTTAAAAAGCTTTAATTAAAATATATAAAAAAATATTTATTATATAAATTATTATTAAATAAAAATTTATTTAATAAATATTTATTTAATAACTTTTTATTTAAAAAAGTTATATTTATATAAATAATA
>MU378312.1:0-56318 GCA_022495175.1 Hypoxylon argillaceum | reverse complement strand
TTATATATATATATATATAAATAATTTATATATAACTTTTTTAATTATATTTTTTTTTATAAAATATATATATAAATTAATATAAAATTTTAAAACTTTTTTATTTAAAAAACTAAATGTTTTTTTTTAAGTTTAATATTTTTTAATTAATATTTTAATATTATAAAATTGTTATTTTAATTATTATTAATTATTTTTATATTTATAACTTTTTTATATAATTAAATAATTAAATTTATTTTTAAATTTATTTATTTAATTTTTTAAAATAATTTTAATTTTAAATAAATAACTTTTTTATTAAAGTTTTATTTATTATAAATAAACTTTAATATAAAAGTTTTATAATAAAATAAATTTTTTATTTATATTAAATAATAAATATATAATAAAAATAATTAAATATATATTAAAAGTTTTTAACAAGTTTAATTTATATTTTAATTAATTAACTTTTTATTTAATTTTTTATAATTTAATTTATTATTATAAATATTTTTTAAAAAGTTTGTTAAATAAATAATAGCTATTATAAAGCTTTAAATAAACTTTATTGCTAATTTTAAACTTTATTAATTTATGAATAATCATGTACTAGAAGGACACAAATTGAAGAACTCTTTCTTGTAATTTCATTTTCCAGTTCACAGTCGTATTGCGTTGAGATGTGCCTGCCACCACCTAGCACGATACCTATTGTATTCTTGACACCTAGTCACACGCCCGACAAGAGGCGATAAGGGTAGTGAATGCAGCTCCTGGCAAGGCATGCCGCCCGAGGGGAGGTATTGTCCCAGTACACTGACCAATTCCACGATTCCAAGCACGTCTACGTGAATTCGCTAGCACAGCTTGTGTCATGAGATACGCGAGGCGATTCTTCTTTCCATATCAAGGCATCTTTAACGTACATTGCTGTCTAGGTTTTGTTAAAGAGGGAGGATACAAATAGATAGGCGATTTAGAAGTGGCGAAATGTATGTGGTTGCACCTCTGTAGGGCTTCGGCTGCGTCGGCGCGGGGCTTACTGCCTCAGCTACCCAACCGGGAGAATCAGCATAAGAATATACGCCCTAGCCATTCGGAGCATATCGTCGATCCACCAGATGTTGTCCAACGATAGCTCTCTTACTACTTTGTAGAGCGTTTGGCATGACCGCGTCACCTGCTTAGAGAAGATCACGGACGGCACGCATAGCTCCCCTGGTATCCTGCCGAATACGTGATGCTATAGCTTCTGCTGTTCTAACGACGAGGTTACCTAAAAGAATGTGTGGAACGGGGTACTTAGTGCGCTGGTAGACGAGGTCTATAGCCTGTAGAGCATCACGTTCCTGAGTGCAGCGGGCGTTGTGGGTGCAAGTATCGTTACACGTGGTTTGGTCGATGCAGTGCGCGTTGTTGCTCCAGAAGAGCCGAAGAGCCAAACATTACAAGTGCTGCTAAGCGTAGTCTAGCTTTCGAGGGTGACGGCTGCATTGCCTGTAGCTATGGTTATGAGGCAATCGTAAGCGACGTCGTAAAAAGTCGGTCGAGTTATGTAGACCGTTCTATAATACATACTGAATTCCGTTTTTCATAATAATTGCTATAATATATATATTGAAAATTGTGCAAGTTTTTGTTTATACTGGGTTATGAAAACGCGGGTCTTAAATGCGGCGTGGCATAGTAAAACCTAGGTATCTCAGAGGTATAGGTAGTTCTTTTATTTACTTTCTGCAATATATCAAATCTCATGTTATCTAATACGTATGGTCATATTCTGTACAGTATTACACTGTAACCTATAACTCAGCCACTTTTTCCAACATAGCCTCTCAAGGCATCCCTTTTTTCTGTGGGTATAAATAAAGACCAAGACGATGACGCTCGTTTTCTGCAGGAATTATTTGATTGTTTATTAATTAGACAAAACTACAATGCTGACATAAGTCAACACTCGCAATAAGTCAAAACAACAGCCTCTATGATTGAAATCTGCTAGGACATGGCTCAGACTGTCCCACAGCAACAGGTGCCAGTCGCTTCTCAGCCAGAGCAACCGACTCCTATACCCAGTCCCTCTGACACCTCTGAAAATACAAGCCTGCCTCAGGGCTGCGAAGCGTCCCGCAGCGGCGAAGCGGGGCGAACGGGACAAGCCGATAGTGACAGTGCAGGACAAAACCCCGTCAATGCTGTTCTCTCTAATAATCAAACCCGATTTTGGAGTGTAACATTCCACAGGATCGCCAACTTGTGCGGCATAGTTGGCTTAATTCTTGTTTTGATATTCGGAGTTACCCAATGGCTGGGTCAAGACAAAGGCAACGCGATCGCCAAGGAGTCTGAACTGGTCACCTTAGCATTTTCGTGTAGTGATGAGGTATGCGTCATATCGGCCTTGTTGTTCCCAGAGACGACTTGTCCAGTTAACCAACCGTAGAATCTCAACCGGACATCTATTTGCCAACAATTTCTCGATAGATATCCCAACGGGCCAACTATCTCACCTCGTGAGAATAGCTATTCTGGAGAAGCACTCACTGTGCGAATAGCTCTTGAGAACACAGCCGTTCACTTGGCTATGCTAGATTGGTTCCTTCAAGAACAAGACAGGCGCTTTCTATCGGCTCTCCAAACCGGAGATCCCCAGCTATCTCTAGCCCAAATAGAACACATTATCGAGGCTGAGAAAGACTTCTTGCAGAGTATCATATCATTACAAACAACCCTACCTCGCCAGGATGTGTGGGAGACTTACTCTATTCCCACAACTACCAGTTTTATCCCTCTACTACGAACCGTCCTAGTTACCGCGCTTCTCGGAGCTTGTGCTGCTTTTATACTGAAAACTGAGTATGGGCTTTTTCTTTTGCTGGGATTATATGTTTGCATGATTTACCCTTTTCTAAGCCAAATGCAGCTGCGGGTGGGAAGACTAATAAACGGGCTATCCTTTCTTTTGCTGGGATTATATGCTTGTATGATCGACCTTATTCTAAATCGGACGTAGTTGCTGGTGGGAAGATTGATAAAATCGCTATCTTATCCTTGGAGGGAAGCTCGCTCTCACAGTAGACCGAGCGGTTCTGTAAACACACGATATTACGGGTCAGGAACTGCGATACTATTCTTCCGTTACTTGGGGTGGGTTGACACAGGGGTCTTGGTAAGAAGAAGATGGTCATTGTAATTACTGGGACACAAACGTAGCCACATTATGAATACGATATGATTGATTACCATATTCCGTGTAGTCTTCCTACACTATTTAAACTAATTCATCCATCATGCCTCCCTACTTAAACAATCGACCTCTCACACACCCAACAACGCAAGCTACCATAGTAATTTTGACATCCAGTCTCTGCAGGCCCCAGAACCATGGTATTTTCCTTGTCGCCAAGTTTCCTGTACGCCGGGACACCGATACGCCGTTCGCCTGTCTGATGCCCATTCCCAAGCAAGTCAACAAATTTGTACAAGAATATCCCGTCGCCTCAATCAAGCTATAGAGCTCTATCAGGCTGACTGAAGGAGATACGGTAATTATGCAGCTGCAGCGACCGGGAGAGATGAGCGAACTATCGTGGGTAGAGATTCTGCGACAACGTCATCCTCTTGCTGTGCCGCCATTTCACCACCGGCTTCTTTCTCGGCCCACGCACCCCACAGCCCGCGTTTTCCACGTACTCGGATCGCGCCACCCAGGCTGCCCTCTTTCTGCTCAACCTTGATGGCATCTTTAGTCGCAAGTACTAGGCATTCAAAGAACATCTTGGTAGCATCTGCTTTCGTAGCTCTCCTCTCAGGAAGTAATTCCTGGAACACGACGGATTTCTTGCGCTTCTCTTCGTTACTCTCAGCTTCCGCTCCGAACAAATCCCTGAGTACGTGAACAGCGTGCTTGGTACCCAGTGATACAGGACCGCTGTCGGCCGGATGTACGAGGGGTGCAACTGTCTCGTCGAATGCTGGATTCATGCTTTCATCACGTGGGTGATGAATATCATCGTCGTTATTGATCACCACTCCGTCATCAGCAGGGATCTCCAAGATCGTCCCATCAGGCACAATAGTATTGTCGGCGAAGCTGGCGTCTGGCATAATGAGCATGTCTTCATCTTCTCCTATCTCAAGCCGGGGTGATTTAGAGTTGCCTTGCTCTTCGTCGGTGCCTAGATCGGCAACACCACTATCGCGCTTCCGCTTCAAGTCATTTATCGGTTTAATGGCATCTAAAGTCAACATGTCGCGCAGCTCATGGGCCCAAGCTTTACTGCGCCCACCACCCATTATGGTTGTAACGAAGCTTCCACTGTTCTTAAGTTCCACCAGAGCGAGCAGATAAGGGTCTCGAGAGATGAAACTAGGGGCCTTAAGAATGTTATCGTGGTTTTGTTGTTGCTCTTTGATATGCGCACTAGTAAGTTGAGTAGCAGGGTCGAGACCAAAAATCTTGCGCTTCTTCGATTTCTTCTGCGGCTGTGGCTCGGGCTCTTCAGGCTCATATCCGGGCTCGTATATGCTCGTGTTGTTTAAGCGCGTCCACTCTTCTACATCCCTCGCAGTATTTTCATCAATATCTGAGAGGGGTGATTCGGAAATACGTGCACGGTCCATGGAAGGAATGCCACCCATCTCAGGCATAGCAGACTGGTCACCAATATCGAATTGGAGATCGTCATCCATTTGTATGTCGCCGTCAGCATCTGCGATCCTAACTCCATCGTCGCCAAAATCTAAATCCATCGTCTGTTCGACATCGGCACCTTTGGCACGGGGTGCAATGTCAAGTTCACTGAAGATGTCATCCTCGACGGGTCGCGGGGCCGGGGCATCTCGACCCATCTCGATGCTTTTATCCATTCGTGGTCTTTCATCGATATCCATTCCAAAATCGAGCTCGAGTTCAAGGTCGTCCATAGGTGCTAGGGCAAGCTCGTCTTCATCTATATTATCCTCATGTAGGAACTGACTGTTGTTGAAGTCCTCTTGTAGATTGATATCACGATTGCTCGGTCTTCCTCGGGTGCGTGTCCCTGAGCTGGTAGGGGTAGGGTTCACATCCTCCATCTGACTGAGTAGCCAGTTCGCATCAGGCGGCGGGAGGATATTTAGATTATCAGCAGGTGTAATTTGATCTGGCAGCATCAAAGCTTCTCGATTTGGCATGTTGAGATTCTCTGGAATATCGTTGTTTCCGGTAGCGCGGAATGCCTAGGGACATAAAATCAGTCATATCCTTGTTTGTCAAGTTCGGCAGGGAGACAAACCATCTTGATCTTTAGAAGAGCCTCGTTACAATCGTCTAATAGGTAGCGAGCTTTTCGACTATACATCCTTACAACACCCAACAGCAACTGACCGCTCAAGCGCAGAGCTAGCGGTGCTTGGTTAGGTCGGATGATAGCGTCAACACTGTTGGGTAGATTAGACTGCAAGACATGTGTCTTGGACAGTTTGTGCATGTTTGCCGACAGCCAAACACGGGCCAAAGGCCCGCTCCTTTGGAGCAATTCCTCAGAGTAGAACATGGCGACAACAGCGACGACGAGCAGCGAGCGGGTTGGCGATAAGGGGGCGATGCAGTGCTAGCAATGCTAGGCGACGTGCTAGTTTGTTCGAGGAGACAATTGGTGAGCTTAATACAATTGGAATTACTGTACTAAATTGTACAAATGCGACGGCGCGCGGGTATTACACGTTGGAAAATGACCTCACGATGGGTGATAATGGTCAGGGTAAACAACGGAGGAGCGCGCGCGTTGTTTTGGGGGAGCGGCGGAACCGCGCGTTAGGTACGCCGCGCCTCGAGCAATAAAAGAAAAGCGCCGCTGCGCGTAATAATAGTAAGCAATTCGTATATTACCAGACCTGCAATCTTGTCAAAAGCACAAAGCGACAGCAAGGTGGCAGGCGTCGTGTTCGTGGAGAATATTGTTGTAGGTAGCGGTAGAGAAAGCAGTAGAGGCAGGAATACTGAGGTGGAGGGGGGCGGCAGCTAGAAGTGATCCAAGACCCGTCGTTTTTGATGAGCAACAGCGGGCCAACCCTGCTCGGTCTTCGTCTCATGCTTAAAATCTTCAAAATCCAAGAGGCTGGGGGAACGTGCCATGTTGGGCTAAGCTGCTGTTTTCATTGGTCGAGACGATGCCAAGCCTGTGGCTGGTGCCTTTTCATTTACCCAAACCGGAATAGCCCCATTCCTTTAAAACAGATGAAGACCGTACGTCAGGTGGCTTACCATTCATTTCGTGACTCCCTTGGACGTATACCCGCCGTACGTGCATATAGGCAGGTACCTACCTGTAGGTAGTGTAACAGCGTACCCGACATACCTAGCATCTGCATCACAATGTAGGACCTAGGTCAGTTTGCTTCTTATGAATCTCCAATAATTATTGTGAATCTATCTACTTCCGACAATAGAAATATGACACTGCGACAATAGAATTTCAAGTCTTCAGGAGAGAATGTATTAGCAACCAAAATTCGCTTTGGAGCTCTGGACTGAGAGCATTCGATATAAGTCACACTTGATGCAGGCGATAAACCCCTTGAGCATTAAGTGCTATCAATATCGTGAAAAGGTCCGGTATCTAATTGAACAGCCCAGCTCTTAAAAGTATATACAAAATTACAGAATCAACAACCAAAGTGTAGCTTCCCTGATTTCATAATATAAATGCCTATATTGTAATATCTAAGATGTCTAAAGTAGGTAGGTTTGAAAATAAACTTACCTATCTAGGTATCTATATATCTAGATCGTAGCGCAGGATTCTCGAGAAGATTACCTACATACGTATAAGTACATAGTGTCGTTGTGTCAAACTCAAACTTAGAAGGGCTATCTAAGACTTAGGCATAGGCTATATGTAGGTAGGTATTCTAAGTCGCCCCCATGCCACAGTAACTGAGGTATACGCAGCAAGAAGAGCCTTATAGGTAGTATTACGTACTCCTCTATACGCAGTACCTGTCCCAGCTAACCATGATAGCGCTTTAGAGCTTGCTTTGTTTCGTTCTAGTGCCACTTTTGTACCTCTCCAGTACATACCCGCCCCTCCAGAATACTGCACGCTGCAGTCCGCATTAGGTATCGCATATCGACCCCAGGCCATTGTAAGCATTTTTAGTATGCTATAGCTCCACATTTGCTGTTCTAGACAATTGAAAGCCAGCAAGAGACACCTCGACGACCTCATAAATTATTCTCGATCGAACACAACGATACTCCACACGAGTCAGCTCTACAATCCGCCCTCCCCTTCGCGACGGCTCTTCTCGCCCTACGACCGCCTTGTCAATTATGTGTTTCTCCCAGTAGTGGTTTCTCGTCTTTTCTCGCTTTAGAAGCGCCCAACCTTCTCTGTCGAATTCTCCCCATGTCGCTGCGTCTTGCCGTAACCCATTCATCCTGATCGTCCTTCGAAGATGCCATGGCCGTGGCGCGGTCGCGAACCAAACGGCGACTCACTTCTTCCGTTATCCGTACCAGGTATCAATGGCATCGATCGCGATTATGACTTCGCGAGCAACGGAGCCGTTGACCACCCCAGATCTCCCTCCCGTTCGGGCCTCGTCCGAACGACGTCTGCCCAATCGAGGGTAAGCCCCTGGCAGCTAAACCCCGTCGTAAGACTGCATGATGAGCATTTACTAACAAAGTCGGACTATGATTGTAGTCTGTGGCCGATGGATACGCCTTCATGACTCCCGCTGACACAGCCTCGCACCTACGAACCTCGTTGACCTATGGGCTCACTCCTGGCGAGGCCCTCTCTCGGCTGGGAGACTTTGGCCCCAATGAGATCATCCACGATGAGCCAGATCCCCTGTGGTGGCGCTTTCTTATGCAGTTCCGCGAGCCGCTAATTATCCTCCTCCTCATCTCAGCATTTCTGTCTATTTTCGTCGGAAACATGGACGATGCAGTTAGTATTACCGTTGCAGTGACTATCGTTGTGACAGTAGGGTTTGTGCAAGAATACAGGTCAGAAAAATCGATAGAAGCCCTCAATCACCTTGTGCCGAACCATGCGCATCTAGTGCGCGCCCAGCCCTCGAGGGCTACTCCTAGTCTCAAGAATTCAACATGGCTACCTGCTGAGAACGCGCAGAATGGTACCGACCCCTCTACCGGCACCGAAACGCCAGGAGAAGAGCAGATGGAGGCGACGTCGTCGAAGGTAATGGCTACGCAGTTGGTGCCCGGAGATTTAGTCTTATTTACCACCGGCGATCGCATACCCGCCGACATTCGGATAACGAAAGCAGCCGACTTGACAATTGATGAATCAAACCTGACCGGCGAAAACGAGCCTTTAAGAATGACATCAGATACACGATCTCGCCATGCCTACTCGCCATCGAATAATGGCACCAGTGAATTACGCCATCCGAGTCCTTCAGTCCTCTCTCCTCCCTCGTATCACGGCGATCCAAAAGAAGATCCGCGCGCTCAGGGCATCAATAACATCGCATATATGGGAACACTTGTCAAATCCGGCCACGGGCAAGGCATCGTGTTTGCTACCGGCGGGGAAACGCACTTTGGCACAATCGCTGCGAGCGTGTCCGGCACTGAGAGCCCGCGTTCTCCTCTTCAACTAAACATGGATCAACTGGGAAAACAACTCAGCCAAATATCGTTCGGCATCATTGCGCTTATCTCATTAGTTGGCTTGTTGCAGGGGAAAAAGCTACTCGATCTTTTTACGATATCTATCTCACTCGCCGTGGCTGCCATCCCAGAGGGACTCCCTATCATCGTGACTGTTACCCTGGCACTAGGTGTCCATCGAATGGCAAAACATAATGCTATTGTCCGGAAGATGCCGAGTGTGGAAACGTTAGGTTCTGTTAATGTCGTCTGTTCCGACAAGACAGGAACCCTGACTATGAATCATATGACCACCACCAAAATGTGGTATTTTGGGTCAAAAGCGCCAATGGATGTGGATTCAGACGATGTAGCAACCGAAAAGACCCCAGATGTTGCAGCACTACAAATATTACGTATTGGCAACATCGCTAATAATGCTCGTGTAGCTCATGGGACAAAAACCGTACTACTTGATGCCCAGGGCAAGGACTTCACCTCTCACTCACGATGGGTGGGACAGCCCACAGACGTCGCTATGCTCGATCTTCTCGATAGGTACAAGGAGCACGATGTACGAGAGTCTATTGGGCCTCGGACGGCGGAAATGCCTTTTAGTTCAGAGCGGAAGTGGATGGGCGTTGTGATTGGAGCGCAGCCTGGAAACAGTGAGAGGGAATACGCATATATGAAGGGCGCAATTGACAAGATTTTGGATGCCTGCGATTCGTATCTTACTCCAGATGGCCGTGAAGTTATCATGGATTCTCAGCGGCGCCATGAAGCTCTTCAAGCAGCTGAGAGCATGGCAGAGAAAGGCCTGCGTGTTTTGGCTTTCGCAAGTGGTCCTATCACGAGGCCAGTACGAAGCAAGGCTGGACTGGGTTCAGCTTCTCGAAGCAGCACACCCGCTTTCCGAGATGGAAATCAAAGCCCATCGTTATCCCATAGTGAGGAATTATATCGAGGTCTGGTTTTTGCCGGTCTGGTAGGCATGAGCGATCCGCCGAGGCCGGGCGTAGCTCGCTCGATTCGAAAGCTCATGCGCGGCGGTGTTAAGGTGATCATGATCACGGGCGATTCTGCCACCACCGCACTGGCCATAGGGAGACAACTTGGCATGCAAACTGCGAATCCTCGGGAACATTCAACAAGCCAGGCCGCTGTGAAGCCGGTACTCACCGGTGACGAGGTTGACAGCATGGCGGAGGATGAACTCGGAGCAGCAATGCAGACAACAACCATCTTTGCGCGTACAAACCCGGATCACAAGTTGAAGATTATTCGGGCGTTACAATCACGTGGCGATATTGTAGCTATGACTGGCGACGGTGTAAATGACGCACCAGCATTAAAGCGGGCGGATATTGGTATATCCATGGGAATGCATGGGACTGATGTTGCTAAGGAGGCGTCTGACATGATTCTCACGGATGACGATTTTTCAACCATCCTGCGCTCTATTGAGGAGGGCAAGGGCATTTTCACTAACATCCAGAATTTCATCACATTCCAACTCAGCACCAGCGTAGCGAGTCTAACACTGGTTTTCCTCTGCACCTGTCTAGGGTTCAAGACGCCCCTGAACGCTATGCAGATTCTCTGGATTAGTAGGTGACCAATCCTAAAGATGTACTTGCCATTTATCACTAACTCTAGCCAGATATTATAATGGACGGACCTCCAGCACAGTCCTTGGGCGTGGAGAGAGTTGACCCTGATGTCATGTCGCGACCGCCTCGCTCTCGCAGCGAGCCGGTTCTGACCAGGTCTTTAATCACACGTGTTTTAACATCAGCCGCAATCATCATGACTGGCACAATGGTCGTGTATTATCACGAGATGTTAGCAGACGGTGAAGTCACGCGACGTGACACAACCATGACCTTTACATGCTTCGTGTTGTTTGACATGTTCAACGCGCTTTCATGTCGATCCGAGAGCAAGTCGATCCTCCGTGGCGAGGTTGGTCTATTCTCTAACAAGCTCTTTAACTGGGCTGTGGCTCTAAGTCTAGTCGGCCAACTACTTGTCATCTACTTTCCGTGGCTCCAAGAGGTCTTCCAGACCGAGGCTCTCGGCCTCGTTGACCTTGTGCGTCTGTTAATATTAGCAAGTTCGGTATTTTGGGCAGATGAGGCGAGGAAATGGTATAGGTATGGGCGGAAACGGCTTGGCAGCAATTACAGCTTCGCAGTATAGAAGAACTGTTAAGCGATTTCTCATATTTGATCGGGGGGTTTATCTCGCGAACTGGAGTCAGAGAAGGCGCACCAAGATCCTGGCATGTATTAACTAATTACCATGTCCCATACTGTATAAGATTCCCATTTGGTGGCGGGTTGGTTCGAGCTCTGGTCGAGAAGCCATGTATAGACAGGGAAAATGCATGTACCATCCATTCTTGGACATACATATATATATATTTACACGCATATACAAATCCAGTTCAATAATTTGATGTATTACCACGAATCGCAGCACAATAGGTCATTCACGACCTTTTGACGGTAGGTAGATAGATGTGAGCTAAGACGAACACCATTAAACACTAGGAGCCTTCATTCATCTGGCTCGAGGATTCTTACTGTGCTATGCTTATTCTACGAACAATCCTAACTATATCCATGATCAACCAAAGCAGGACCGCTTATAATTATTTGCCCTAAACCAATCATCAATATGGGAATAGAGAGAAGCTTGATGCCCCTTTTCGTAACGCACCAGGACACCGCATATCTACCACAGGCTACCAATGATACAAGCTACAAACCAGGTATCGTCTAAACATAACAAGTGAATCGGGTATTAAAACGATTCAAGATCGCGAGGATGGGCGCGCGTGGACCAAGAATGTCGCTTAGTTACAACACATTAAGTATGTCACATCCCGCGGAATGCATAAGATTTATAGTATTATTAGCTATATGTAGGCCCTGAGATGATGCACTGCCAACTTTTTACTTTGTCCATGACCACCAAGTCCGCTGCCAGCGTCACCATGACTTGAAATGGCCAAGGTAAATGCCCTAGCTAGCTTGACGATGAAGCAAGCCTATATATCAACATTGGTACAAAACAAAGAGGACCTCGGTTATGCTCCCCGACTCATCCCAGACTAAATTGAATATGACTCGTTGAATATGAGAGCGTGGAAGCTGAACTCGGACAGTTCTTCGTGACACAGCTAACACATAGATAACGCCATCCAGATATACGCAAACCAAGCCTTCTTGAACGCCGAATTCTGGACACAGGGCGTGTTGCAAAGGAATAGCATATATATCCATGTTCTTCCCTCTCACCTACCATTTACTTTTCCCTTGCCCTTCGCCTTCGCCTTAGGCTTCCCAGCTTTAGCAGCCGTGGCGTCAGTTTTGGTGTAGAAAGTGTTCGGGTCATCTGCGAAAAGCTGTTGGTCACCTTTCCCACCCATCTGCGCGAACTCTTCTGGGGCTCGTGCGTCATCTGGTCGGGCTTCCGCGGGTCCAGCCTGGGCTTGTGCGGTTGGGTTCTTCGCATATATCTTGACTGGTTGCTTCGAGTTTGGACCGGGTGGTACTTTCCGCGTGTGCACCGAGTTGAGGGAACTTAGTAAGGTTCTTTCGCGAAGTACTCCCCGGCGATGCATGTCGAGGCTACCAATACCGTCCACAAGACCATCGGTACTGTCAGCTACGGCAGGCAGCTTTTCAGTGAGCCAGGGATGTTGCAGGCATTGATCGACAGTAAAACGTCTCTCGGGCTCAACCACCAACATATGGTCAATTAAATCAACTAGTATGGTCAGTAGTGCCTTTTGCTTAGAGCCCGACAGAGAAGTGTAACTTACGCGCCGGGTCTCCGACGGAGTCCCAATAAGGAGATGGGTAGTCGAAGCGTCCACTCTTGATTTGTTGCGACAATGAATAGGGGAAATCGCGGCTGTATAGCTCATCAGAGAAAGGTGGGAAGCCACATAAGCAAATATATAGGACAACCCCGAGGGACCAAATATCGACAGCCTTGGTATACTTTCTATGACGGCCTTCGGCTAAGATTTCGGGCGCAACATAGCTTGGTGTGCCACACAGTGTTGTCGTAAATGATTCCTCGCCGATTATTTTAGCAAGACCAAAATCCGCAAGCTTCACATTTACATCTTTATCCACGAGAAGTATGTTCTCGGGCTTGATGTCGCGATGCACAATGTTGCGGTCGTGCTGCGGCGCATTAGTATACCATAGGCACTGGGGGCGGGTTTTGAGTTTGGCAAACGTACCAAGTACTTGATACCGTTAAATAGTTGGACAAAAAGCTTCCTCGTCTCATCTTCCGAAAGCTTCTGCTTCGCTACAATGTGGTTAAATAGTTCACCTTCGGGTGCCAGCTCCAACACGAGGTATACGGCATTCTTCTCGTTAAAGGTATCTTTGAGACACAGGACATTGGGATGACTGACACCCATTAGGACTGCTATTTCCTGCTGCAATCCATCCATTTTCGACCGTTCCTCCATACCAGGGTGCTTGGTGAATACTTTGACAGCATAGCGTTGGCCGGTGGATTTCTCAACGCATAGGAAAACCTCGGCGAAATGGCCTTTGCCCAAGCGTTCAAGGAGAGTATACTGCTGCAAAAAGCCACTTGAAGTGCGACTGCGAGGATAACGGAAGATGAAACGAGCCTTGTCCATGACGGCGATCTCGTCCTGCTCCTGTAGTTCGCGCCGTTGGTTACGACCAATTATAGCCTCGTTGACAAAGGTACCATTGCTCGACAGATCCTCCATGATGGCAACAGTATCGTCACCCTTGTTCTCGGTGAACAGCAAGCAGTGCCGGTTTGAAACTATGGGGTCATCTATGACGACGTCTGCACACTATGTCAGAATATCGCGCCTACAAGAGCCAAAGCAGGCTTAGCAGTATATCAACTTACCACACTCTGGGTGGCGTCCGATAAGATATCCACCTGACGGTACACCCTTGGTCTTTGACTTCTCCTCTTGGTCCGGGGTGCCCTTATTGTTCCGTTTTGAGTCGGTAGGGCCCCCAGTGTCTTTGGAGTGTGGACATGGACTGCGCTTTCTCAACACGACACACCTGCCGCCATACCTCGGGTCTAGAGGGAAGAGATAGCCCCATACTCCCTCCTTCACCTCGTCCTCCACCTCGTCAGAAAGCGCGGCGTTCGCGTCGACATACTGCGAGGTGGGAAAGGCCTGGGTGTCTTGGGGCGGAGAGGACAGGCGGTGGGCCTGCGAGAAGGTCTCTTCGGGTATGCGATGGGTGACCTGGCTGGGGCGACCCTCGGGAGGCTCGGCGGTGGGCTCTTTATAAGTGCCGTGGCTGTCGGTCAAGTGGGTGACGGGCGATGGGAGCTGGTTCTTGATGACGGGGGTCTTGAGCTTGTCGGCACCGGTGTCGGGCTTCTGTGACGACAAGCGCTCTGACCGTCGCGGTTTCTTGGCTAGGTCGCTGTCTTGGTGGTTTGGAGAGTCCTGACAATAGGTATTGTTAACGAGGGTCGAAGACGACAAAAATAGGACGAGTTTGGGTGACCGACTCTGGCCCGCTTCAATTGGCTCTTCTCGCGCGGAGCCATGACTGACTAGCTGCCTGCTTCTGGGGAAGTAGAGCGAATGGTAAGGTAACCTGTGCACACAGCAGAGCAGAGCCAACTATCATGCAGAACTTGGGTAGTTCGCGAACACACCAGGCGGGAAGCGATCCCTATCTAGATAGTGTGTGGTATATGCAAACAGCAGTTCGAGCAATCAGGTTATCAGAGGAAGGGGAAAAAAAAAAAAAAGGAAAAAAAAGAACGAGAGCTTGGACTATGCGGAAATGATGAATCTGGGTATTAGTCTAGACAGGCACTGTATCCAGGTGTAGACTGCAAGGTAGGTAGTCGCTGCCTCAGTCCTAACGTACTGTACTTGCCAGTAGGCAGGTAGGTATCTGTCTGTCTTATGCGGATGGGATGTTCACAGTCACTAAAATATGGAGAAGTGAGGGTACCCAGCAGATACAGCGCCCTACCATCTGCTGCCTTGGGGAGTTGCCTTGGACTAAGAGAAGTAAGTATAGATAAGTATTTCTATGCTCCCAAGTCGCCTGCATGCACCCCTATTGGTGGTATTCCTGTCGTGTGTACCTGAGGTAGCCCATACTATACATACATACTAATACCTACCACCTTGTAAGAAGCTCTAGTGTAGACTAGTGTATGTTCCCCCCGGTTGGTGGAGTCTCCAAATCCCTGGCTAGGCATCATGAAGGATCACCAGATTTGCTCAGCAGTTCGCGGACTGCCATCACAAGCCACATCATGCTTAAGGCGCAGCTGGATGAGTGGGCAGGCGGGCAAGGCGGTGCACAAGCAGTCTGGGTACAGTTTCGCACGCGCATACTTATACATAAGCTTTTCACTTAAACTTAGAAATAACAACCATGCGTAAAAGTTAAAAAAGTTTCTCTTTCTCCTATACTTCAATTTTATTTGGTCTCGTGAATTCGATTTATAGCGAGGCACACTATGCGCAATGTTTTATTCATTACTATCGCTACTAATATATTAGAACATGTCCTTATAAGATTATAACGCGACTATGGTCTTGCGATTTGCTGTTTCAACATCACTTCGATTGGTACAAAATATACCGATAGTACTACCTCAAAATGATGTTGTTCAGTCTTCGGCCTATTTTGAAGCATTCCTATCTGGTTGATTAAGCCTCAGTTCTCATCCTAACCATGCTGACCCCAGTCACTCCTGGACTGTACAAGTGTAATTACTCTCCAGACCTGATCACAAGACGCGACTCGCCGTCACCTGCAATTACCCTCCCTCTTCACCAAGTTTAAGTAGGAAAGATCTTACTATTTAATTCCGAATTTGCCACCTCACTCGCAGTGCCTTTGAGTCTTGTGGTTAAATTGTTGATCACAGTTACTTGCGTATACCCCTTTCTATCTACGTGGCCCGTTCTCCATGTTATCACACTATGTCTGGCAAAGGAAGTAAGAGACACAAACATGAGTTCGCATTTTTTTCACTGGTCAGGAATTCCCCAGATTTACCGCGTGAATGGATAATTGTTTTACTATAACAAATTTGGAAAATAATCTGTCAGCCACTTTACGGTACTTCTTTGTCATGAGTTTTGAACAAAGAACGGTAAAAAGTAGTAAATTCAGTCTGAAAGAACCCATCTGCGGCTATGCAATCTAGTGCTCCTTGTCAATGCCATAGAGAGAGCAGCAACCTTGAAACTTAGCTGACGACTCTATGCGCACGTCAATAAGCTGCATCAAAATACCACACGGTGGTGTGGAAAGATTGCTTTACAGCATATCATGTCACAGAATCACGACAGATCTATCCCAGTTCTAAAGGAGCAGGAATGGGTGCCTCTTAGGCGTCAATACTACCCTCCTCCCCGAGATGTCACCAAGTATGCATCTCGAGCGTTACCACAGCTCCCGACGTTAGCAACACCGGAGATTCAGTCGTCTTCCTCGTCAATATACGAGCCCAGAGAAGACCATGAACGCCAACACACGCCAAGTCATGTTTTGTATACTAACAAAGCGAGCGATAGCCCCAAGAGCACTACCTTGGGTGGTGGGATAGACGGGCCGGTAATGGCGATGGTACGGCCGCCGCAAATTAGAATACCCAACCGTCTTCCATCGCACGACCATGGTCACGTCGTCTCCCCTCAACCACAGCGCCTAGATTCCAAACTCATATCTATGTGGGCGAATGGCGACGAGCTGGTTAGTCCGCTTGATACGCCCGGAACAGCGAGCTGGAAAACCCATATCGTATCGCCCCTTTCCGATAGCTCCGGGACAGGTCAAGCATCGGTTCATTGCGAATCGTGGTATGATGATACGTCGTCTGACGAGGGCGAGGAGGAAGAACAACCAGATTCATCGAACCAGACACAGAAGAATCAGTTCGCAGACGACGCCTTTTCGAGAGTATCGCGTTCCCAAATGGAGAAGACGGGCCTTCCGTACAGCGAGCCGGCAACCCCACTCCGTCTTAGTCTGGATGGCGGGCTCGGCTCGCCTGGGCCAGATGTTGGGTGTTTACAGGACTTCAACGACCTATCTCTGTGTCGGACAGACCAACCGCAGAGACAAACACGATCGACAGACGGCACCGATGAACTAGATGGCCCTCAAGACAACGACGAGTCTATGGGAGAGCTCAAGATTTCTTTTGTAGTGCCGGAGATTGCTACGTTCTCGTCGAATAGGCCAGGAGCCAGCCAACGACCAGTACCCCCTCCTCTCAACCTCAACAGGCAGCCGCCACCGCCAGTCCGGGAGGGCTATGTCAAGTCACCATTCCCACCCGGTGCGGGCTCGGCTTCTGCGCAGAGGGCTGCGTTCAAGACCGACGAGCCGACTGTCCATCCGCAGCAGAAGGGACGATCGGGGCTCGGTGGGTTAGCTACGCTGCGTCGTTCCTCAACCCTGAACAGCCCAAGACAGCCGCCTCCTGGATTTACGGAGATGCTGAGCCAGTTAGACAGACAAGGGGCGATTTCGCCGGTGCCGAGGGTCAAGAACATACTATCGAAAGCAAGGCAAGGTTTGGGGATTAGCTCTGAGGAATCCAAGAAGGAAAAACGACGAGAGGAATTCAAACGGCAGATCCGTCGTCAGGATGAAATATGAAATCAAAATGATCCATAGTCTGGTCCAAATACTTTGTATCTTTTTATCTGTTGCCTGTGTATCACGTATTCGTGGTACTAAGAATTCGTAGAAGTCCGAGTGATGAGGTACCGTACAGTACGCTATGTTACGCTTAATTGGAAGCGGAGGAGAAGACCCACTCTTGTACACCTAGCCTACCTACCTAAGTTAAACGCTACTGCACCCAGCACAACGGATCTCACTACCGGTATTCCCTATACGTCAAGATGACATGCGAACCAAGCTTAACAATTCAGAATACGGTACAGATTGCTACCTCGTTGGGCTGAATTCTTTACATATCCATGCATACTTTTTCCATACCAATTGCAACCCCGTTCAAGCTTCCTCGTTTTTATTAATAAAATCATGAGTACGACCGTCACGAACGGCGATTACGACGCCTCCTTAGCCTCCACCACTTCATTACCGCGACAAGAAGAAGGAGACAGCAATAAGCATAATAACCTAGGAACCACCCACTCTCCACCGACCGCCTTTTTAGAGACGGCCGAGGCGCCCCAGAGCCAGAACCAGAACCAGAACCAGAGCCCTACCAACCCGTCCGCGATCCTCCCCGCAGACCTCGGCCTCGCGCTCTCCGCCGATCTACTGGAGCAAACGGCATCCCGGCAAACGCAAGAACACCAGGGCGGACATCAGCAAACACTTTCGGAAGCCCAGGATCAAGCCTCGTACTACTGGGATGCGTCCTCGATGGCGCCGCTCAATGCACTCTCGGCGGTCAGTATAATCGTAGCTTATTATTATTTAGTACCTACTCTGTCAGGTAGTTGAAGACGGCTTATTGCCATCCTTCCGACTCCCCGCATCTGTAGCATTTACTCTATGCATACATATTTTATAGCATGTCTCAAATCGCCGGCAAGCTCTGGTGAATATATACTTACCATATTTCTTATACCGTTTCTCGTTTATCTCCTGTTATACATCAACCCCGCAACCAAACGAACAATAGACTGGTGCTACTTCATCTCCCTGTACGACTGGCCGAGATTCTTGATGTGACACATGTACACAAGACGAAAGATATACACACCGAATGACAAGAGGTCTTCTCAAATATGTGCGTTCCTAATATACTCACGCGCTTCTTTCTCCAAAGGCTGCCATCGCCCGTTTGCGCGCATACAAGCCGCCACCATTCCCGACATGGGACCGTCTGCCCGTATCTCGGCGAGCCGCCGTCCTGATCCTCTTGTTTGCGGACCGGAGGGGCGACCTGCGCGTAGTCATCACAATGCGCGCCGCGAGCCTCAGAAATTTCTCCGGTACGTCGCTATAATATGTCTTCTGAGGCATTGGCTCCCGCCTTTGGTACTCGACGTCGTAATAGACACTCTAAGGGACTGACACATGATACAGGCCACGCAGCCTTTCCTGGTGGGAAGGCGGATTCGCTGAATGAAAGCCCGTGTAAGTCTATGTATCTGCCGGCAACTACGAGCACTCTCGTCTCCCTACCTAATACCCATCTCGAACATCAAACGAAGGGAAAGAAACACATGTTCATAGATGTGTGAACGGGGAAGACGGTATAAGTAGAATGCAGAAAACCCCCAATAGGAAGACCCGAACCGAACCGAACTTCCAATCAAAATAAAACCCTCACCACTAACACCCAACTCCCCTCCCCCTAGATCAAATCGCCCGCCGCGAAGCCTGGGAAGAAATCGGCCTGCCCATGGACGACACCAAGATCCCCCGGCCCTTCCGCATCGAGCCCCTCTGCAGCCTGCCCTGCAGCCTCGCGAAGACCGAGCTCGCCGTCCGCCCCTGCGTCGCCTTCCTGCACTCGGACGGCGCCGCCGACGCGCCCACCGTCGACGAGGCCATGATCCCCCGCCTCGACGCCAAGGAGGTCGCCGCCGTCTTCTCCGCCCCCTTCGCCCACTTCCTCCGCGCCGCCGACGAGGAACCCCGCCCGGGCGAGCCCCCGCTGCCCCCGGGCCACTGGTACGACGGCCGCTGGATCAACCTCGACACCCGCCCCTGGCGCGTGCACAACTTCCACGTCCCCGTGCACGCCCAGCGCGTCACGACCCCGCGCGTCCGCGAGGGCGGCCTCGCCTCGCTCTCCGAGGACGAGGACGAGAGCGGCGACGGCGGTCCCGCGCGGGCGCAGCGCTTCTTGGTCTGGGGCATGACGGGCCGCATCCTCGTCGACGCCGCGCGCGTCGCCTACGCCCGCGAGCCCGAGTTCGAGCATAATGACGAGTACGGCGACGAGGCCCTCATCGAGCTGCAGGCCGCCGACGGCAGGATGATGACGGAGAAGACGCGGAAGGAGGTCGGTTTGGATGCCACGAGGGAGGAGGTCAAGGACGCCAAGATCTGAATAACGCCCCTTGAATGATGACAAAGGGGTGGGGTTGAAATGAGCGGCTATATTCCCGAGGTTTGAAGAAAGGAAAGAAACTAGAATCGACGAGAAGAGGGGGCTCGGCGGATTCTTCCCTCTTAGCGAGGATGCCCTTTTGTAGCACCACTATTATATTTTCTAGCGGAAGTAGTCTAGAAGTTAGGTGGTTAGACTAAGTACGAGAGATAGAATTAGAATTGGCATCGTGGCATATCCGGGAACTCAACGGCGAACCACCCCCTTGTTAGTTGTTAATGGTTGAATTGGTTGTAATTCTTGCTCACTATGGTGTTCTAACCCCCCTCTCTGCTTTCATCGCAGCTTAATTTCCGAACAGGTATACTGCCCACCCTCATTGATCACGTACTACTATTTGCCAGTCACGTGGATACATTATTCATCATCTAAACCCCATTTCGTCCTCTCTTGTAGAGTGCGCTATCATGTTGGAGGTTTAATGGCAAGCTGTTTCCTTCGTAGCTTGGGTGTGCGAGCCGAAGAGATAGTATCCCAGACCAGCACCAACTGCCACGGCGATCATGACGAACCCATTGTAGGTCATAAATAGAAGCCTATCGAATTACCCGTCCAGAGTTAGTGAATGCTTCCGATAGGTAGCTACGAGGGATACGAAAGGGCCGGGAAGGGGACTTACATGATCATGAAAGCGTAGAAATTCTGCACGCCATACAGGACGGCCTTGACGATGCGCGCTCGCTGGCCGATGGGAGCCTCGGCGGAACTACCAGCACCGCTACCGATTCGCTCTATTCCCAGAAATGGCGTGGTCTCAGCAACTTGTTCTCGTTCGTGTTCATGGTTTGGGTCATTGTCTTGGTAGCGGTCTTCACGTTGCTCGTGGCGCGCGCGAGAGCCTCGAGCAGAGCGCGCGGAAGAGCGTCAATATCAGTGTCCTTGTTTGATATTGGAGTAGCTAGGGGCCACGCGACAACGCTTTTATCCTTCTCTCCGTCACTCTCTCTACTCTCTGTCGCGACAATTCTTGTGTTTCTTCCTCTTGTCGCCCCTTACGCGTCCAATACGTCGGGGTGATGCGATCATGTTCAAGCGAGATCAAGGAAATAGGTAAGACTCACTGTATGACGCTTCCTTGGTCGAAAGCCATAGCTCGTATCTCCTCGTCCCCTCGCGTAGAGCCTCGTACCCGGCGCAGATGGCCACGATGGCCAGCAGGCTGAAGACGAGTGACGTGGCCCCTGTAACATGCCATTGCCGGAAGACGATGCACAGGTTTGTCGTGTCCCACGTGAACAACATCTGCAGAGATGAGAGCAAACGTTAGCGCTTCTGGCTTTTTTGGTTGCTAAGTTGCCTTCCTCCCTCTCTCGAGTTGCGGACCCCGAAGCATTGCGTAGAGGGGATGGCGTTAGGGATATTCAACGAACATTCATTTTGCACATAGCCATGCTTCCATGGCCACCATCTCCATGGTCCATGCCTGCGTGATCCATATGAGAGTGATCCATGTGCGAATGGTCCATGTTGGTAAAGAAGGTCGATACCGAATGTAGGTGTTCGATCGCGTGTGGGCTAGGTATCAGCAGCGGATGGTGTTGAACGAGGAATGCTTGAAGCAGTTGAGGCTCGGCCCGTGAATCAGTGTCAAATGCGACGTGGAGTAAAGGTCGAGAACGACGAATTCAATTCGGCGACAGCTACAAGTATATGTAACGGCAGGTAAATAAAACAGAACTCTATCTAGATAAGAGGATCTGGAGAAGTGAACATGCAAGGTAAAGCAAAACCCGCTCAAATGTGCTCACTGACATGCGATGTTGATTGTTGAGAGAAGACGCTGTGAGCAGTTGATTACGCTAACTCGGGCTGAGCTGAAGGGAGTCGAACGCTGCGCTGCGTCGTCCGCCACACCGAAGCGTTTCAGAAGTACAGAGTACGTACATAGTAGGTACGGTACCCGGGAAATCATACTATCGCCTCACATGTCTGGGGTAAGTTAGTGCTATCCGCCCGCGCTAGATAGGCATCCTACATGCAGCGAGGCCGACTTATTGGGGGTTCTCTAGTTCTCACTCCACTATAATACGCACGTTCGCGGCTTTGCTAGTAGGTAGATGGGCTTTGTTTGTTCTTGAGGTCCGAAAACTCCATCCACAGACCGGCAAATGCGGGTATCAAATATTTCCAATTTGGACATTATTAATTGATTGACTAAGCTAGCAAATTATAGTAGTGGGACTTCTTGTTCTTCTGTGTAGTAGAAGATCACTTACTGCAGATGTCAAGTACATAGATAACTCGAAATAGTTACTTCTTATGAGAAACACCCCGCTAAGCGGAGAGTTATCAAAGCGAGGGGTTACCAACGGCTTAGGATTATCCTATAATACTTACTCTAACTTGGAAATCTACAAACCAATACGATTCAAAGCATTCGCCTCTAAAAGACAGTTCTTTACTTTTAGAGCTGTAAAGTTCATTGGTTACCCGCAACCATGCTCTCGGTGCCTGTCAACCTCCCGAAATGGTAAGTCGGTCATCTCACGTATAAGTCGTCCGCCAAGGCAACAAACCTAGATATTAATAATAGCTCACGATCCCGGCCCAGGCTCGCCGAGAACTCACATCTCTTGAAGCCGCCAGTCAACAACTACTGCGTCTACAATGAAGACTTTACCGTCATGGTCCGTCGTCATATCTCTCTCCCGCTACCCCCCCTCTTTCTCTCTCCCACCCCGCTCATCCATGATAACGCGGCACAGAATGAGTCCAAGCCATCCATCTGATCATCTACATCCAAAGTCCATTACACATCACAGTCCCAGTCTAATAAAGAGATATATAAAATAAAACCCAACCCAGTCCACTAACCCCCTCCCAGATCGTAGGCGGCCCCAACGCCCGCACAGACTACCACATCAACCAGACGCCCGAATGGTTCTACCAGTACAGGGGCGCCATGGTCCTCAAGGTCGTCGACGCCGGCGTGTTCCGCGACGTCGTGATCCGCGAGGGCGACATGTTCCTGCTCCCGGGCAACACCCCGCACAACCCCGTGCGCTTCGCCGACACCGTCGGCCTCGTCCTCGAGCAGCGCCGCCCCGAGGCCTCCCTCGACCGCATGCGCTGGTACTGCCAGGAGCCCGGCTGCGCCGCCGTCGTCCACGAGGCCGCCTTCCACTGCACCGACCTCGGCACCCAGATCAAGGCCGCCATCGGTGAGTTCATGGCCAGCGAGGAGAGCCGGACGTGCGGGAGGTGCGGCGCGCTGGCGAACTCGGTGCCGAAGCCGGGGACGATTAAGGATCCGAATCTGGAGTAGTTGGGGTTGCTGGGGAGGAGATGAGGCTGGTGAGAGAGGGTGTAGAATCGGCTTCGGGCTGGGATATGGGTTGGAATGAGCAACGTGATCGGTGATGACGTCGTGTATGTAGATAGAGTTCGGTATGTTTGTCATATAGCTGTTGTATCTATCCATGCATACATGCTACACCCCAGTACTGAGATTATCGATCGTCGAATTCACCTCGGCACAGTCTATTCTCCTAGCTTATACCAAAACGACTTTATATTGTTATTACCATAGCTTTCAAGCCAACTATCTAGCTATATCTGTATTCCTTTTCCCCGCCATGCTACCATGCAAATGCGAGTTCCAAGGACCATATCCCTCCGTAAATGCCAAGATTAAATAACGCTGCCGACCCCTAGCAAAAAAGAAAAAAAAAACCAAGATCAGGGAGCATAATCAAAGGTACAAGGTTCAGACTATATCATGCTATAGTCAGACCGTAGGAGAAAAATACTTCCTCGAGCGCGTTTCCTCCCGATAGGGGTTTCAAACCCATGTATAGACACATTCTCCCGTGAATCGTTTCCATCATCATCATATAAGTTCCGAATCGAACCAACCAATTGGCGGTGGAAAGAAAGGATATGTATATGCTACCGGCTTAAACCCCGCTCAAACCTGCTCAAAGTTCACCCACTCACATTTGCACCCGCCAGTGCCTCCGTCGACGCCTCCCAAGGAGTTGTCCGGATCAGAGTTCCTGCTATTGACGATCGTCCCGTTGAACCCGATGTTAGCGATGATGCCCCTAGCATCTCCGCGGTCGATCTGCATGTTGCTCAGCACGCCGTACGAGAAGTCCATCTTGGTCGACTGGTCGCCGCCGTGCATGTCCTCGAGGATGGTGACGGGGTAGGGCATGGTACCGGGCTGGACGGAAGTCGCAGTCGTAGTCGTAGTCGCCCCCGCGGCGGCGACGCCAGAGTTGAGCAGCTGCGTCGTGTTCTGGAGTCGGGTCCACATCTTGACGAGGAACCGCGTCTGTGCGAAAGTGACGAGCGTGTGCGCGTCCGCGATGGGCACCCCGCCCTCTTCGTCGGCCGGGTCTCGCTTTGTGCTGTTTACCATGTAGATCTTCTTGTCGAAGTACGTATAGAAGCCATAGTGCTCCGTCGGTAGGTCGCGGTCGAAGAGGCGGACAGGCTGTTGTACGGGGAGTGGGAAGAGTTGCGCAGGCGCGCCCGTACCGTCGGGGTTTAGCGAAGGTGCGGGGAGGAGGTCCGAGAAGTTGAAGCCCACGGTACCGTTGCCCGGGGATCCGCCGATGGCGTTCCCCTGCCGTCGCGTGAGCATGTCTGGGCCAACGATCTTGTCGATCGACTCTAGTAGACTGATAAAGAACGGCGTAGGCTCTCCCTCCTTTCTGTCAGACTTGATATCATCGGTTGTGTTGCCTAGGAACCGCATCTCCTCTAGTGAAGGCGGTGCCGGGTTAGGCTTAAAGCCATGGTCAGTAACAAAGCCTCTCCGATCGAGGTCAGGATTTTTAGCCTCGTCCGCGAGCTTCCAGAGAGCTTGTGTACTGTTGTCGAACTGGACTTGGAAGATAAACTCAGGTTGGTTTGGTTTGTACGGATCTACTGAGTCTTGCTCTTCTTTCGGTAGTGCACAAGACCACGCGGTCGAGGGCGTTTCATCAGTGAAGCAGCCAGACACCGCCACAGAGTTCTGCGGACCAGTGACAGTGAAGACGCCTGTCGGCATGGGTGGGAAGCCCGTTAGGTTTAGCCAAAACTTAGGTGCAGATGTTTCGGATGAATCGGGTGAGGAATGAGACCCGTTCGGTGTTGTCGAAGACATTGCTCGTTTTGTGAGAACAACTACTAGGACAACGATGAGGATGATGGCAGCGATTACACCGCCAAATATACCCAAGCAGATCCTCCTCCTCTTTCGGCCCTCACGCCCGGTTCGCCCAAAGCACCCTTCTTCCGGCACGCATCCACGGCCCCTCCAGAAGCCACCAGCCTTCCTTGCCACAATATCTTCTTTCTCGTGGCGACGGCGCTGTCGTTCCGTTTTATTCGCTTTGCCAGGTGCTTTGTAAAAGTGGTCTTCGGGTACGTACGCTCCAACTATACGATCGGGAAGCACTGCACCAGGTAGTGGGCGCACTCCTGATGGTGTTAAGGGTATTTCAGATAGATTAATTCCGCCCTGAGGCCCCATCGCCCCCCGTAAACCTGGTGTCACAGGGCCGGGAGACGGTATAGGCTGGGAGCTCACGTAGGACTGGGGGAAACCTATCTTGGCGTCTGCTTGTGTTTTCGGATACTCGTATGGTGGTGGGGCATCGACGGACTGATTGTCTTCGGATAAAACACGTGCCTTCTCTGAATGAGTTTGTTCTCGAGGGTCGTGTCCGGAAGCAGGCGTAATAGCAAATAATGTATTGACACCCTTTTCTCCTTGATTTGCGGGGGTGATAATGGTTAGGTGTGATGCCTTGGAAGAGCCTGCCTTCTCATCGCGCCCACTCCACCACTCATGGGGGACTGACGTAGAGCTAGAGCCAGTTTGTTGCGATTGACTTGCGAAGGGATTGGTGGCCTGTGATGTGAAGGGAGTCGTAACATGATCCCACCAGCCGTATGATCCACTAGCAGCACTTCCAGGACTTAAGGATGCCATTTTCAGCTTTCGTGATGTGCGCTTAGCGACGGGGCTATCATCTTCTTCGAAGGGAGTGTAGGGACTGCCACCATCCTCGTCATCCTGGTCTTGTGGTCCCTTGACTTGTTTAAAATTCATTGTAGTAGGTAGTCCTGGAACAGGGGGTGCATCGGAAGCTATCCTAGAGCCTCCAAACACGGTATACTGGGAATAGACGCTCGAGGCTGCCCTCCTACTACTATATGGGGATTCGCTAGCCTCTGTATCTGGAGACCATACGGAACGTAGTTGTTGAGGCGTCGGGGCCTTGCCGCTAGCTTTATGCGAAAAGGATTGCATATCCATAGGCGTTTCAACGACAGCTGTCTGTGGACTAACCTGATGGCTTCCTAGGTCGTCTGATGGGACAGAAATCCCGATGACAATAGGTCGAGAGTCTGGAGAAAGGTCTGCTGAATGGTCTTCTGCCGCAAATATCATCGACTTCTTGCCCCGCGTATTCCCGGGTTTCCGCCTTAGCCAAGCCCAGTTACCCATTGAAGGAGTACTAGGATTGCCCTCTAGTGCCTGGAGAGCAGCAATATCGGCGAACTTATTTTTGTCTGTAGCATCTACGCCTCGTCCCTGTGCGTATGCTCCAGTTTGGCGAAACTGCGACATATCAGTGACGAGCTTGATGCCTGCCTTGGCATTTTGAGCCTTTTGTCTCGCTCTAGACTTGACCCGGGGCATATGGACAGATCGATGCTGTGTGAAGCGAGTGCTTGCCTTGTTAGACGACTTTCTTGTCCCATCCCCTAAGCCGTTGCCGGACAGGTCGATGAGTGGGCTATCGCGGTCAGAGGCGGAATCAGAGTCATCGCTGCCAACATCCCAGTCTTCCCACTCGTCCTTCGTACTTTTGGGACTCGGGTGACTGGATGGATTCTTGAAAGGGTTTGTCGATAGTGGCTGAACAGTAACAGCAGCCATGGTAAATATGTAGACTGCTAGTTGAAATATGAAATTATTTGCAGAATCAGAAACTGCTAAACGTCAAGGTACCAGCTTGTAGTTTTAGCGTGTATTTAATGATAGTAGAATCAAAAGTTCAAGAGAATTGGAAAGTCGTGTCCCAGTAGTGGGAGAACGAAGATATCAGACTTTTGAGAGGGAATCTATCGTATGCCTGAATTGAATGGCGGATGTACCCTTGTAAAAGGAATGGCCCTGTCCTGTATTACAAAGAAAGAGGCGCTTATTTTGAAAGGCACAATGAAGAAAACAAACCAAGGCACAGTCGTAGAAAGGGAGGGAGGGTTAGAGGATAAGAAAGGAAGAGGACAATGGGGCGAAAAAAGTGTGCATGAGAAAAGATGCAGGCCACGGCCGGTTTTATTGAGCACGAGTTACAGTAAGTACGGTATAGCTGTGAGTGGCTACTTTACTCTACCTGCCTAGGTCGATGCACAATACCTAGCACAGTGACTGTACGTAGTTGAATCATATATGGGCATACCTACCTGACAACAACAACAACAACACTATAATAAGCAAGCAAGACAACCTTGCCATCTCGAGCCGGGAGGTACCGTTCCTAGACTCCCGAGGTCCTCACTAACCCACAGACAGCCCCGTTCGAGGTATCGGGTCGATATCTGAGTGGTTGATGCATCGTCTCTACTGTCTATCTGCATGCAAGGAGAGCGAGCTACCTTTTGGCGAGGGAAAGCTTCTAGGATTTGGCGCGACGATGGAGATGAGAGCTCGTGACAATGCTCGTGGCTGGTTGGCTCGAATCGAGTTGACGCAGATTGATGTTCGATATAGCCGCCAGACAACTGTGTTCCGGGCCTCTGATTGGTGAGCAGGGGCTCAGGCCAAGCGTCCAGTCGGGCAAGTAAGGGCCCACAGAGCGTTTGGTTGGGCGGCAGAGCAGCATCCTGCATCACTCGCGGCTGCGACCTCTAAGCGACCCCACATGAAGGTACCCATGTATGGGCACAGTATGTAGGGGTACCTGCCAATCGCGATTTTCTAAGGCATCCTACCCTGCCTGTACAGCGGACTTTTATGTACATGTTCCAACATGCAACGCAACCCCCAAAGTCGTAATATAAACTTTATCAAATTTGGCTCGGGCTGAGCTGAACGCGTCAAATCTCGGCATGAGGTAGAGAGTCTATATCCATTGGTGATTATTTACTGCGTATCATTGCGATGCATTATCTCGAGGCTCTAAGGAACTAGGTGACGAGGACATTACTATCAGTGGTTCGTGCACACACATAATACCTTACCTTTCGTGCATGTGAGGCGAGCTTAGGTTTCATTTTTTTTCGTCCGACCTTTAGGTGAGCTGTGAGCCAACCACATCACAATTCCTTGCCAAGATAAAAAAGCCTTCTATTGCCGGCTGTTATCATATGGCTCTCGTCGAAAGGCACACCAAACGGTATCTGTCAGTCTGGTGATCTGCGTACATAGATACTTGTATACTCGCGTATGGCAGAGTATGCGTAGCAAGTGACACATTACGTCAGCTAGGCTTTCTAGGGAAGCCCAACTGACCAAAGGGTCACTGGTCTGGGTCGCTTTCAAAACACGGAGAGGTGTTGTGTTAGTGTATCCGACTCTGTACTCTCTTACATGTCAAGCTTCTAGACTCCGTAACTACAGACCTCACTCCTCACTAGTGCCGTCGAGCCGGCCGCCAAAGGACACAAATTCTAGTAAAATAACTAGGCCGGTAGCTTCTATGAAACTCTCCAGCGGCTAGCCATCATGACTCTTCGTGGCACCCAGGTTGGCGGTGACATGGATGTTGCTGGAGCGTCGACGTGCGCCGGAATGTCGTCTTCCGTTTAAAGACGCCGGCCTCATTTCTCAACCGGTATATTTTGGGAAACAACCACTTGAACTATTTACATCATTATGGGTTGTATATGGCTTGTATCTACGTTGATCTACTAAGGTAGCTATATCTAGATTTTGGATTTCTTCGCCTATGCCGCATCCCGGACTATCTTTCTTGTGAAGGCTGCCCTTAGATCATCCCGGGATGTACTGAGAACAGCATAAACCAAAGGAAACGGTCATTATATACTCACCTCTCATCCTTACTGGTTAACCTACTAGCATCACAGAAGACGCGACTGTCACCCAACTAAATGACTCCATAGACGATTGTTATACGTGTTTGTATTGAGATTGCCTGATATCACTGCTTATCTAGAGCTCATTATGCTTCGGCGGCGTTTCCGACTGTGAACCGGAGTCTTGAACCCTTAGTAGGAGAGATAGCAGATGTTCGCTCCATTCCGGCACCTCGCTGCCTTGACTAATCTTCGCTAGGTGATACACCCAGCACTCGTCATACAGCGACTGGGCTCCACTCTCAGCACATCTGCTGGCATCTACATTTTGCTTTATAGGGAAGAGACCCAAAGTGGCACCAAAGTCTTCATCGAGAAAAGTATCTGAGACGATTTGGGCCACCTTCGCTTTCCTAGACTCCCACACTTCGCCGTCTCGAAGGAGAATCTGCAAGAAGCTCTGCATCCCGCTGTTCTCTAAGAACTCGGTCCGAATCTTGGGGCTTTTCAGAAGCCCGCTGATAACAGAAATAAGAAGGCGGATACTCTCTGATTCCTCAGATTCTTGTTTGGTGCCCGGTTCACTTGTGGGCGAGAGTCGATAGAACAAATCCTGCCTTATCAAATGTGAGTTTGGCTTACACCGTTTCTCCGTAATGCGATCCCATGAGTTCTCAATAGCAGCAAGAGCTCGTGCGTTGTTCCCCACGGCTGCAGACAGCACAGAAGATGCTAGGAAGTCGGCTCGCTCTGTGAGCCGCCGTCCCTCCCCTTCGGCCCTATCTCCTCCGAACACAAGGCAGAATAATGATTGCACAGCCTCTGTGTCCTCTGCAATTTGCATACCGTAGTACATGTCGTGGGACAGCTCATCAAGCACTTGTAATGCTCTGTCTAGGGCGCTTATTTCGATACGTTTTTGACGATCAGAGCTTTTCTTGATTGTCTCAAGTGCTCCAGAGAACTCTGCGTTCTTCTCCTGCGGTGCTTTGACCATACCGACAGGTTCGTATGCTGGAGCACCGGCTCGGATCCGGGGCTCGTCATCTTGCGGCAGTTCAGGATCTACCACTATTACCTCCTGGTTGACTGGCAAGCCTGCGAGGGCTGGATTTTCCTCGTCTGGATTGTAGAGCTTGGCCTGTTTCCGCCCCGTCTGAACATCGAGCTGGACATGTAACCCTGGCGGTATGTCCTGGTCATCATGTACGACCTGAAACTCTTCCGTAGCTGAAAACACCTTGGGATAACATTCTGCTGGATTGTCCGTGTGACATATGAGTTCGGTTGCAGCGGCGGGTGATACCTCTGGAGGAGATGAAGCTGAGGTGAAGGAGCAGAATATGGAACAAATAAAGCCGATTGAAAAGAGAAGGTGTACTAGATTACGCACGTACGTTGGGGTCATTCTTGACTGTTATTAGGTAGGAATTGAGAAATTAGGTTGTGGATAGTTGCTCAAAAAAAAGATAGACCCGGTTTTCAAGTATAGAAATTTAACGGTACAGCTTGTTCGCGAAGTCAATCTCGACACAAGTTTGTAGATACGGTCTTCTAATAAATCATATGCTCTGGATTGCTCTGGATGCACAACGAAATATGAAGGGAACAAGAAAATAATGAGAATAGTCTAGTTTTAGGAGGTATGTATAGATTTGAAGAAAAGTGGCGATGACCTCCCAAAGAGGACAGTTGGCAAGGACTGAAAAGACACGAAACGAAGAAACTCTTGGAATACTTATAGATGATGGGAGCCTAGTTTAGCTGTCACAATTTAAAGGACCGATTAGTGTCAAATGTTTTGACAGCTTAAGCTTGAATCATTCATCGCACGTATTTACTGTCCGCTAGCTAGATATCTACGATGTCAAAAAAATGATTGTCTCTAAAATGACTTCATACCGAACAGCAGCGGATCCGCCTGCCTATTTTCTGGCTTTATAGTGAGCAGTATATATTATACAGTATATAGTATTATAGGAACAGTGCACACTGGTTATAAAACGACAAGCGTGATTGGTTCAAATGGATCCACATTCGAGACTGGATCCCGATCCCGACATCACACTTGAGTTGTATTGAAGCACTTGAAGCTCTGTCTGTCTGTGTCTGTCTGTTATAGATTGTTAAAGCCAATTGGCACCACACACCCCTCCATATCGCGATGCAGGCCCTCCGAACAAGAGCGGTTGTCGTGGCCCGCCGCGCTCGCCCAACAACACTCCGCAGTTCTAGGTTCTACGCCTCCGAGAGCCATGATCACCACGATCACCATGACCACCATGACCACCATGAAGCACACCAGGTCGAAGAGGGACTAGGCGTATGTCTCTCTCTCCCCCAAGATACTCCGTCTCGAAAAACGAGCTTCTCAATAACACACGATATCCATTATGCTCTTTGAAAGGGCAGCTTGGATCGCTACTGAAGCTGACCTGGAAATACCTCCCCCAACAGACTGCCTTCTACGTCTTCGCAGGCGCCCTGCCCGCCGCGATTGTTGGTTACCAGATCTCGCGCCCCGGCGAAGACGGCGAGCCCTCTAGCCTCAGCACGTGGCTAAAGCAGTTCGATTACTTCAACGACTGGGAAATGCGCAACTCGCTACGCACAGACATGCTCGAGCAAGCCGCCCACGATAAGCACCTGTTCCTTAACGCCGGCAAGAGTACACACATCGAGCTCAAAACTCCTGAGTACGTCAACCCACCAAAGGGCCCCTCGCTCTCCGAAGTCGCCTCTTCTTTTATCGTGCTGCTTTTATTGTATTTGGCTCTGGACTCCTTCCCAACGTGCGTCGGAAAGAGAGCGTATAAAGATGGAAGGATACATATATGAGAACGAGCCCGAAGCAGAGTTGAAACACGCACTCGTCAAGGCAGGGAATATGAGAAAACGCTGACATGCCGCGCCCACGCATAACAGGCTCTTACACTCCGCATCACCTCACGCCGTGCCCGCGGGCCACTTCGCGAACCTCGACCACATTACCGAGCACTACCGGAAACAGGCCGCCGCTGAGGAAGAGCGGAAGGCGAAGAGGATGGCCGCCGCCAGGGCCAAGGCCGAGGCAGAGGCAGCGGCAGAATCTACTGCTAGTTAAACCTAACTGTACCATTAAACACATAGAAATCCGAAATACTTTCCCTCATATACATACACACACGATCGCATTACGTACATAGGCAGATCTGGGCACGGCGCGCCGAGTTAGAAGTCAAGAAAGGCGTCACGAAAGTCTTCACTTGGGCAGTTCGAGCGTACCAACAAGAAGGAGGAAAATGATATAAATGAAACCACCATTTTCCATTTGTCCATCGCTAAAATACGCTCTTGAGGCTAGAGAAGTGCTACTTACCATCGAGTCTAATTGTTGGCCAAACACTATATATTTCCTTCGTTACGTTTTGAGTACGTGGGCCAAGACGGAGTTTAAGGTAAAGGAGAGATATATCATCCAATTGAATGACCCTTTATCCCCTAATATCGCGCAAAATCGTGAGTGATATACCCTCTGATACTACCATTATAAACTTATCTATAATCCGCATAATATGAAATCACCACGGCACATAGCTAGTGGACGAGATGTATTATCGCAAAAAATCTAATCCATCTCATAGCCGTAAGTGGCGTGAGGACCTTGAGCCGAGGAATTTCATAACGATCCTCAAACGCCAAATAGTTCTCTAGTCTTCCAAGCGTAAAGAGAAATGAGCTCGGTCTTATTAACCGCTTGCTCTACAGTGAGCTAGCAATACTTAATTGTTGGTCAAACCAAGTAAGAGTAAGAAGATACCGAAGACAGATATATGAAGAGTATGAGATAATAAAATGGATAGTATCCATGGCAAGTGCGTATATTAGCTACTAGGTAAAGCGATAGAATAATCGGCCGATGTCCTTGCCTCGAGGCAATCTATCTGCGCTTTTAATGTACACAGACATTTAGACGCGACTTGGTATAATAAATCAACGCGGGATGACCGCCCACTGTGGAAGCTGCAGTGCCCCCAAGGATATCTAAAGAATAACGATTGACAAAACGGGTACCTTTTGTTAGTGCTCAGTCAACACCTGAACGCCGTATGAGCATAATCTCATACCGTAATCGACCACCTAGGCCGAGACCCAGTCTTAACCAAACTTCCATCTGTTTTGCTTCCAGTTGACATAAAATTCGATGTGTTTCTGACTGACCGATTCGACCTGTTTAAATTGGATCCGTCGAGAACACTCGCTACTAACTAGCCTTCTCGCCCACATCGCTATTCAATTCAGCCTGGGCTCTTAGAGTTGCAACCTCAGTGGTCAGGTACGCAATCTTCTCTTCTCGAGATCTCTCCGAAGCTTCCATCACGTGTACACGATCAGCCAAGTGACGTACTTGCTCCTCAAGACTATGTATGTAAGCCCAGATTCCTTGGTCCGAGGCAAAGAGGTTATTGCTGGTGCTATCACCACTACTACCATTCTGGCCAGTCCCACTAGGCGTTCGCGTGTGTCCAGAACCAGAAACGGGCGGATTGTTTTGCTGCGCAGAGCTTCCCGATCCTGGCTGAGAAGCAATGCCCTGTCCACCGACAACCGAGGCAGCGAACCTAGCGGCATCGGCAGCGGTAAATCCTGGTACTGGATCGGTCTCAGCATGTAACGTCATTGGGTTGAATACGTGACTATACGAACCTGGTGGCGTACGGCGGTCCGACTGGTTGCGACCAAAATGCTGTTGCTGGAATTGTGTGGTCAAGCTTGGTGAGCGCTGTCTATTGGCACTTGCGGAATCCTGAGCCTGAAGCCCGGGACTTAAAGGTTTAGGGCTCTCTGTGATGCTAGCCTGAGCGTACATTGAAGCATTGCCACTGCCTATTGGCAGGGATGCGATACTAGTACCAGGAGTGAGAGATGTAGAGCTGGCCGAGCCACGCTCGGGATTCTGGGAGAATAGTTGTCCTTGGCTAACGCCTATCGTGAAAGTTATTAGTGAGTGAGTAGTAGAAGAATTAGGTATGATCAACGTACCTTCAACATGTTGAGCCTTGATGCTTGGCAAGCCGCTCAAGCGTCGTTTTTCTTCTTCGGTCATGTCAGCTTCGTTTATAGTCGCATCATAAATGACACCAGCCATTCCTGATTCGTCGCCTTCTAGACGGCTCACACCGTCTGGATCGTCTTCGCCATAGCCTCCCATGCTACTTCGACGACCAACGCATCCGCCGGGCCCTTTGCTATGCCGGGCCAGAGCATCACCGCGTGCGAACTTTCGATCACACTTGGGGCATATATGCGGTTTCTCTCCAGTGTGGAGTTTTGAATGGCGCTTCAAATCGTGCAATCTACGGAAGCGCATCTGACATGTCTGGCAAACATAGGGTTTCTCTTGACTGTGCGTTAGCAAATGGCTCTTTAGGTTATGGTGGCGTGTGAATTCGGTTTCGCAGTAGGGACACTTGTGTTTCTTGGAGTTGGGTGACCGCGGAGCTGTTGGTGTAGGAGTCATGGGCAGGCTCATTCCACGAGCTGGAGGGGCGGCCATGTTCACATTTGGAGGCAGGATACCAGGATACGACAATGATTGGACGCCCTTCTCCTCCATCTGCGCAGGCGGCTGGGTGCCAAGTCCAACCTGATTATTGCGCGTATCAATGTCCATGGATCCGGGGCTAGCATCGACAGATGCGCTAGCGCCACCTAAGCTTTCAATGGTCGCCGAGTTCTCGTCGGAGCCGGCGTCTAATTTGTGGTCGGAATCATTCATATTCGGTATCGGGATAGGGGCGGGCGGAGAGGCATCAGGCTGTGCCTCCCCAAGCTGATGGTTGTCCTGGGGTTCCTCCTGAGGTCGGCTCAAAGCAAGCGCATTGGCGGACATCAATGCGGTCTGCGCTCTGTACACCGGATTGTCGCTTATACCAGAGACCTGGAGTCTATACTGTTCCTCTTCTCTACGTCGCTCGTCCTCGATTGCGGCGGCACCTGTTAACGGCGCAGGGGAATGCCTTGACGACAGCAGACCGAGCCGCGCAGCCTTGCTCGGCGACGGGGGCAAATCAGAACTAAAGGTCTGCGGCAACACAGATGACGGCGACGTAGGCGTGGCCTCTCGGTGCCGCTTCAGCGACGCGCGAGCTACCTCGGCGATCGCCTCGACGGAATCAGGCATGGGAGCTTGAAGCGCGGTCGGAGCGAAGGGCGGGGCTTCCGTCGCGACAGGGCCTTTTTCGGACGCCATGGTCGTAGGCAACAGGTAATCAAGACGGCGATTAAGAGATGTTACAATATTTACAGAGGCCGGACAAAAGGACGACGCAGACGAAGCTGTCGCGCATCAACAACGCATCGCTGAGCTTCCGGGCGATAAGGCTGTTATGTGTGGCTGAAGACGGTGGCTGTCAGTGGTGGTGTTGTTGTGATGCGGATCGTGGTGTCGCGTTGAAAAGCCAGACAACTTCTCTTTTCTTTTTTTCTTTTGTTCAGTCAATTTAGCACAGTTTAATCCTCTATACGCGCCGACCAATTTAGTCGCGATTTTCTTGAATTAGAATATGGTGGACATCGAGGCTGCGGTCAATGTGTGTTGGATTCAGCGTCAATGGAGGCTGGTGTCAGTTGGCGGCGAGGAGTAGTGACTGAGCCGCAGGGAGAATGATGGGTTGTGGATGAGCAGAGGAAAAAAGTGCTTGGGGGAAACGTCAATTGTGGTGGTGCAGAAAAGGTGGGAACCTGAGAAATGTGGAAACCGAGCAGGACCAGGATATTTTGGGGCGTTGGGTGGCATGGAAAGAGGCGGAGGCAACAGGCCACACTAGCCTGCCTTAGCTGTGGCTTTTGATTGGCAGGGCTAGGTGATAAAAGCTCTGGGGCCGCAAAGCGGATGGTGGGGTACGCCTTCAATTGGTGGCTGATGGCCGTGCAATGTGCTGCTTGCGGCCGGTTCCCTGGATTATCAGATTACATACAGCATGCGCTACCTGTGCTTGTCTCACTTGGATGTGGACCCCGCTGGCTACATATCCCTCTTGAGTACCTAGAGGTAGGTACATCCTAATTCACTCTTCATACCTACATGTAATCTATCTGAATTATCTGTAGAGTTCAAAGCGCGCACAAATATCGGATCGTAGTTAGTCATACGGTATAAATGGCTAATACAACATCCTCCGGCTACTAAAGACTTTTCTTTCTATCGAAGTGCATCTGGTACGGCCTAGTACGGTACTGTACAATGATGTAGGTGGAAACAGAGACACGGAAAGTACCGATTACAAAAAGTATACAGCGAAAAAGTATACTGCAGGCTGCGTGTTGCGTATTCTGATGAGACGGGGTGAACGCGTTCTTACTCATACTACATACTACATGAGTAAAAGTAAAAATACCGCCTAGCGGCCAAACCGAGAAAGAATAGAAGTTAACACGCTGCCGCTATTGAATTCGACTCAGAAGTCATAGATGCAGTGCCCGGCCCAGCCACTAACTTCGGGATGCCTATTATTAGAGCGCTGACTTACAACTCTTAGAGTTCGGCATCTTGTTGCTTGGTCACTACAGCAAACAAATTCGCCAACAACGAGTACGCAGTATATCAATACTCTGCACTGAAGTACTCAATACATCCCTAGTATCACGAGAAACGAGAAACAAGGGCTGGGGGGCTTGTTCAAGTCGGCGATTAACCTCGGCGTACATGTTGACAAGAGGGGTCTTACGCCACTTCATTGGCTACAGTGCTATACAGCTCAAAGTGGCGCCCAATGGATACTTACAGGAGCAGAGTCTAGATGGTTATCTTGTCGATTTAGATACCGCATGTTCATTTACATGCAGATAGTCAGGTAGTAGGTGTATGTTCAATGTTGTTATCCGTGATCAGATAACTTTACGATCCGATTTCGAAGTGGCATTAATCCAGACTTATACCCAAAAGGTAACCTGCGTTGTACAATCTTTTCTCCCCACAGACACATAAATCATCGAGGTAACTGACTACTAGATCTATCAAGTAGGGTTTGGGCTGCTCAAATCGTGGTGCGTAGAACCAGCCACTCGGAGCCGGAGAAATACGTCATGAGCTAGCTCGCCAAGAATTCCCTTGAGTATCTAGATATCTATCGTGCAGCCTTACGAACATCTACCCCATTGACAGATCCTTTATAGATACGCGCAACTACACATAGAATATTAAGCGACAGATTTCCCTGACTAGGCTGCGGGTGTGGGGATCAGATTCGGCCACAGCTAACAAGGAATTCTCGAGCCTAAGATAGTAAAGGTTGAACATGATGCTCATACTCGGATCGCATTCGATGATCGACACTAGTAGATAGATTATCTCCTGAACCATCTAACTAGGGTATGCAGTAGAAAATCATATAGGTCATCTCAAGCAAGTCCAAAAGAAACTCCCTGATGTAGCGGCCTATCTCTAGATGTTAGGAGATATTTCAAGGAGAAGGTCAAAGATTCATGGAACCTTGCGCTTGTTACTATCACGCTACCCCAATAGTTCATGCCTTCTCATGACTAAGGCTATCATCTAAGTGGCTTCAAATGAACACATAATTGATTTCTAAGCATCATATACGGATTTCTTAAGCCGACTCAGCCGCGATGTTACTGCAACCTATTGCTCTCCTAAAGCAACACGAATATCGCTTTCCCCGACACAGATCCGATACTTCTATAAACTAAACAATCTCTAGGATCGACGCTGTCCCTCAAAAACAAAGCTTGGTCGACCAAAGCGATTACGATAAGAGGGGTCTATGTGACGAACCGTATTCACCACATACTTAAACATATAAGACGAAATATATGTTTCCACATGCACTCGTTCTACTGTTTCATACAATCGTAGAATTAGAAACGCATATTTACAGGGCACCTTAGGCACTTCAGCGAATAAAAATATCAACAGAGTTAGCCACATCGCATTGATCCCACGCACAAATTATATGTAAAGAGACATAGCCAGCTGCAGAACACGGATCTTCTAGTATCACAGTTACATTGTACACCTAGGACTCACTAAAATAGGTGGTACAATAGACGATTTATGTGTTGCGTATATTTGCTATACTCATTGTTGTTACTACCACGTGTCTGTTAGCGTTACCGTTACAACGGGAACTTGTGCGCATTGACATTCTATACCATTTCAATATTCTAGCTGTGATTAAGGCGTTTAATAATTGGTGTATAGCCGCGAATGTCAGGCTGACCTGCCTCCCTTTTTACTGATGTAATAGGGTCGCAAGCCTAGGTAAAGAAGAGTCGCGATAAAAACAATACTATTCTAAGATGACCACATGGTGTGGGAAACGAGCTCAGTGTAAAATAAACTCTGCTACACATATCTAATGAGCCACGCGCGAAGACGAAGAAAAGGGAGCCGTGCAGTGGCTTATGCCTGCTATCAGCTTCACATAGCGATATAAGTCAAGTGAATCTAGCCAACTGTTAGCTAAGGTAAATTCCGCTCGCCTGTAAATAGTACTGGTATGTATCGGACATCTAGGCATGATGTAAACCGCAAGAGAGACAGTCTATATTGCATCAGGTGTTATTGGATGAGAATTCTACGGCCCGAAATGTGTGGTCCCTTATGAGGCTTGAGAAGTGCTTCGATGTCTCAATAATGGCGGCAAGCCGTTCCCGTACGCATACGATACCCCGCCAGATGGTTGAATTAATTTGAGAGGCGGAAGGGATCACCGTACAGGCGTGGGACATTACCCAAGTACCGCCGAGCTCAGCCCGCGGTTGCCAGCAGCTAACGACGCTCGTGGACTCGTTGGGGTGACGAAGGGACAAGAATATTGTCCTCGTATAAGCTTGATTGAAATCAGATGATAGAGTTGTGCATAATATAAACATGCGCTGAAAGCTCTAGTAGAAATGCTGCTTAGCAAATTAGTTGGATTAGAGAAATACCGAGTGTATTAAGAGAAAAGCAAATGGTTAAGACTGTTTAAGTGCCACAAGGATGTATATTCCATCCTGCGATTTTGAATTTCGGTAAGCTTTAAGTCTCTCGTATTAGACTGCTTGGGAAGGAATAACATGCCAAGGAATCAACGGTGTCGTGAAGTCCGTACGCTTAGTGGGTGTAGTGTAGATATACCATAGGAACGAACAATCTCGCGCTGTAGCCAGATCCAGGCCAGAATTATCTCAACGCGAAAACCCAGGCTCTTGCTCGTATTAATGACGTACCTATCCTAACTGCCTATCCCGCCTGTATACCTACTTACTGTAGGCCATTGGCTATGTTGTAATCAAAATTCTGCTTTTGTGTCGACCTCTCGGGTACCCGAAGGCGGCTCGGCAAGTTTGCCTTGTGCTGTACGCCACCCAATAGAAAGTGCGGTCTCACGTTTTGTCGATGCTGATAGCCTGTAGAGTTTACGAGGTCATACTGAGTGGCGCTTACGCGTAGGCCGATTTTTGTAGGTGGATGACGAAGATTTTGAACTACCTACCTATGTATTGCGTATATGCACTAGTATATCGCAACGTCCCCTTAACAATCACGCGTATCACTTAGAGGAAGCTTGATAAGTAGGCTTTTATTACTAGTATATCTAAGTACGCATGCAATAGTCCACCTATCCTACCACCCTCTGAACGCTTCCGTGGTGTCAAATTTTACTCAAGGCATTCTATTCTAGTAGGTAATTGTACGAGTGAACTTTGTCGGCAATTTTATAATTATTTCGGTAGTGTTAGATAATACTGAGAATTTGTCCCTTGGAGGGGTGACAGCTCTGGGTATGGAGGCATCGAAGGTGCTTAAAAAACATCAAGATAGGGACCTCATGCGGGATATGACACTGTTTGGCAAATTGTAGTTAGGGCCGGGTTTAATTACTTACCTAGTACGGTAGGTAGTAGTATGCTAGTGATAGAAAGACTGGTTGTTGATAGCTCCATACGTACAAAGAGAGTGAGCACAAGGGCGAATCAATGGCGGCAAAGGGGCGAACATATGAAAGCTCCTCTGAAATGCCGAAATTACAGCAATCAATCGATCCAGGCAAAGCCTGGGCCTATTGTGAACCCTTTGCCAAGCCCCTTTTCAAGGCTCGTGCCGCGCAATATTGTGGAGAACATCATAACGGGTGAAGATGGGACGTGCTTACACCTGGTTGGCTCTCTTTGTACAGTACTTTACTCGCGCTCATTTCGATTTATTAAACTCCCATTACCTCGCGCCAAGGAGGATGTGGTGAGTACATACTTAGAGGGGGCATAGGTTCAGCTAGATTCTGTTCCCTAGCAAAAGTGAGTGTTATCTACATACAGGTAAGGCCTGGGTCTTCGTTGGATAATAAAAAATAGGTATAGGTATCTGTACTCTGCACATGAGGAGGAATATTGAGCTACAATCCTTCACAAAGCTTGTTGTTACCAGAACAAAGCTCCAAGGTGAAGACCCACCGTAACTTACGCTATATGTAGGTACATTGATATTGTATTTTTAGATAACGTTATCCCCAAGTTTCAGGGCCCTGACGTGGCCTGATCACTGTGTATGTATGTACATAGAGTAGTGCTCCCAATTGTTTGTAGAGTTATATAGGTACCTACAATACTCTGTAGTAAGGCAGATGTTTCTGTAGCTCGTTTATTTCACTCACATGCACATATGTTATGTTGTATTAGTTGAAGGTAATCAACCTGTCATTGTACATGATATCTCTGTAAGTACATAGGTCTTTGTTAGCTTGGTCTTGCCTACGTACGCCTCAGACGATAGATCAGGTAGAATCAGGTAAGGGAAACTGGCATGTATGAGTTTCTGACTCGCCAACCATTGAGACATCTTACACCTTCATTCCTCTCTTGGAGTTGTGGAAACTTTCGAAGAATAGACCTTCTGGAATATTGTGTTCATCTATTCTCGCCCGCGTGGCAATAGTACCTGCAAGGGCTCGGGGGGTATTTCATGCAGAGAGCAATACCGTGACTGGGACGGGAGTGACAGTTCGTGATGGTACACTGCCTAATGATAGTTAGGTACCTGCCTACCGCCAGCAGGTATTACACATCGGGTACCCAGGGTGCCATTCGTCCACCACTACAACACCTGTAACAATTTACCTAGCACCTTTTATTACTGGCTGGTCAGCTGTACCTGCAGTAGTCGCCCTCCGTGAGACCCACTTGGAGGCACACTGCCCCTTTTAGCGCGGTATTTAATGTTCCTATTGGCCGATACCCCCGACGCCAGATCTAAGTTGGCAGTGCTACACTCGAGTCCCCACATTCATTTCCTTTGCCCGATAGAAACTGGGAAAAAAATCCAAGGACATCCTGCTCGCTGGCCGATCACTGGCTTCCGTCTCCTGTGTGGGCTTAAGGTACTTGGGCTTTAATCCAGCACGTCTTCACCTTCTTTTTACCCTCCCTGTACTCCTTTTCCCCTTCCTCCCTTTCCACACCATTGTCGCGTCGTTATTCCACCCAACTGAGAGTCCAGGAACCCTCAACCACATTCTTTTGGAATCGCAACACGTTCACTACAAAATTACCGCTCCAACCCTGTCTTACCACCTGGTCAAATCCTAGTTTGCCACAGCACTGGGAAAGCATTACACAATATCGCCTCGAAACAGCCTGTTGGTAAGTATAGTATATGTTTGTCGCACGTTGGACGGGTATCGTATTGCAAAGACCCTGGGTCTTGTTGGCAATACAGTTTGCGCTTCGTCCATTCTACCGGGTAGTTTAAAAGCATACCTACATGTTCATCCGTTCCTTTGCAGCCTTAGTTTAGACCAAACCTATTTACTCACATCCGTTGCTTAACAGTACTAATCATGACTTAAGATAGGACAGCAGCTTAAAGACCGTTACTTGTAACATCGAAACTTCTACACACAACACCATTTGAATTCGATCATACCATTGTTGCAACTATGAAGACAGCAGTTTCGAAGCTCGCCATCGCGGCGTCTTTCGGCTCGGTAGCCCTGGCTCAGCCTCATCGTCATGCTCATCACGTTCACCACCAAAAGCGCGATAACTCGCCCCTCGAGCAGCGCGACGTTGTGACTACTTACGTCCCGGCCACCGTCACTCAATACATGTTGGGAAACCAGGAGGTTACCCCCGAGGAGGCTAAGGCTGGCTTGGATAAGGGACTGTATGTCGTCGTTGGCGAGACTACACCCTCTTTTACTCCCCCGCCTGCACCGGTCGCCACTAGTACATCGTCCAAGGAAGATGGTGTCTTCATTGAGAAGGTGACAACCTCCTCGTCCTCGACTGTCCCGACTACTACAGCGGCGCCTACATCGACATCGACATCGTCCTCATCCTCTACTCCCGTGCCGACGACATCCACTGCCCCCGTGAGCAGCGGTGCTACGGGTATTGATGCCGACTTCCCTGATGGAGAACTTGACTGCACCACGTTCCCTTCGGCCTATGGTGCGCTTGCCCTTGATTATCTTGGACTGGGTGGCTGGAGTGGACTTCAGTACACGCCTAGCTATAGCCTGTCAGATGCAGTCATCAGCTACATCGAGACCGGTATCAGCAGCCCTGCTAGCCAGAAGGGATTTTACTCGTACGCGTGCCCAGACGGCTATGTCAAGACACAGTGGCCTGCGTCTCAGGGAAACACTGGTCAATCAATTGGTGGTATTTTCTGCAATGCCCAAGGCAAGTTGGAACTGACGCGGTCCGATGTCAGCAAGAAGTTGTGTGAGGCCGGTATTCCTGGAATTACGATTAAGAACAAGATGAGCTCGGGAACATCAGTGTGCCGCACCGACTACCCCGGCACAGAGAACATGGTTATCCCACTTGACGCTACCGCGGGAGGCTCATTCAACCTCGCCAACGTCGCCTCCAATGACTACTACGTTTGGCAGGGCAAGGCGACAACGCTTCAGTACTACGTCAACAAGAAGGGTGTCAACGCCGAGGAGGGTTGCCGATGGGTCTGCGACAGTGATCCTGAGGGCTGTGGTAACTGGGCGCCCGTCAACATTGGTGTTGGCCAGTCGTCTGACGGCATCACCTACCTGTCCATCTTTCCCAACAGCGCCGTCTCCACCGCTGTTCTGGACTTCAACATCGATATATCCGGCGACAACTCCATTCCCTGCTACTACCACGTTGGCGAGGGATTCTCCGGCAGCTCTTCCGGTTGCACTGTAAGTCTCATTACCTTGTTACTTGTTTTCCTCGTTGTGTATCGAGGACAGCAGCTGACCCAAATCTTTTTTTTAGACCGGTATCCCGTCAGGTGGATCCGTTACCATCACCTTCAGCGAATAAGGAGAGTTATATATTTGGGTTTCTATGTTTTTCACTCATGCCGCGTTCTTGTCTTGCTTTCTAATGGATACCTGCTTGCCACATGTAGCCTCACCAAGGCGATACTTCACGGATCCGCTCATGATGATGGTATATCGAATTTAATTGTTAGTGTGTATATTCTGGTCTCGTGCGTACTTCACAGTACAAATGAGAAGCGCCTGGATGTATAGTTGTGTTTTGAGATAATTGTCTAGATGTGAAATTAGCTCTTCTATATCGGGAAAATGGCGTTGCGTGATCGAACCAAAGTCCACGGCCGAAACTGAGCAAGAGGCCTCGGATTCAGGGGGGGTGATAGGTACTGAAACTGGCATTCTCGAAACATATTAGTTTCGCCGAGCAGCTGGCTACTCAATAGGGAGCACATGAATTATTTCTCCTTTTTTTTTCACAAGAGGTGCCTATACTTTCTCCTTAATCGAGGCCATTCCTGAGGACCCTAGACAACCAGGTACCGGCGTCATCGACCCTTTACATTTACGGTTCTGAAATGGTAAGATATATATAACTAAGACATTGACGACAAGGAAAGGATTGCGCATAAAGGAGCAGTAAATAGGTAATATCGCACCACATCTAGATAGACCTACGTTATGTAGAATGCAGGTAGCTACCTAAGCTACTCACGCATAGTTACCTAGGTAGGTATTCTGCACCCCGCAGTGTTCTATACTGTGGTCTTGGGTGGTTATTGGCTGATGCAATAGCGGAGGGACACTACGGTAGCAGTGCCGCGTGCATTAACGCACCTCTCGGGTATGTAAACTCGAGCCTACCGGCTTCCGTTGGAAGCTCTCTTTTTCTCTGTGTCACAGCATCTGCAAGTAAGCCAGCCACAACCCCACTTCCACGGCTATACGAGTAAACTTTTACGTATTAGGCGCCTATCTAGCGATGTCAGTATGCTGCAGACTGAATCTCAGCTTGATGGAGCTCAAGGTTTATACGTTGGAAGCAGCCAGGACCGACCCGTCTTTCAGCCATATTTGGAAATGATTAGAGTACCTAAAATAAGAAAAGTCTTAGAAGCAGAACTTGTATTAAGAAGTAATATGATATTATAGATTATTAAAGTAAGTTTTAGCGAATTAGCCAAATCTAAACTATTTTATATTTTTATAAATTATATATTTTCATTTTATTTAATTACTTAAAAGCAAAAAGAAATAACTTTGCTAATTAATTATATAAAGTATTTATTTTTATATTTTTTATATTTTTAAGTAATAGCAATTTTTTAAAATATTTTTTTATATATAATATATTTTTTCAATTATAATTTTTTAGCTTTATTTTTTTTAAAGTTTTTTATATAAAATAAATCTTGTAGTTTTATATTAAAGTTTTATTATAAATTTTATAACTTTATATATAATAGTTTTTTATTTATATTAAACAATTTAAAATAACTATTTATTAAAAGTATAAGTTTATATATTAAAAAATTTTATAATTAGTTATTTTAATTTAAACTTTATTAGTTTTATTTTTTAATATTTTAAATTTTTGCAAAAAGTTATAATATATTATTTTTAAACTTTTTTTTAATAAATTAAAACTTTAATTATTTAATTATATTTATTACTTTTTAAAAATATACTAGCAAATTTTAAAAAGTTTAATATATATATTTTAGTAAATTATTGTAACTAAATTTTTTAATACTTTTAAAATATAAAAAAAAAAAGCTAAGTTTAAAATATAGCTTTTATAAAATTTAATTATTTTTGTAATTTTTAAATTAAAATATATAGTTTGATATTTTTTTTAATAAATTATTTAATTTTATTAATTAATTTAATTTTTTCAAAATTTAATTATTTTTATAATTTTTAAATTAAAATATTTAGTTTTATATTGTTTTTAATAAATTATTTAGTTTTATTAATTAATTTTTATATATTTATTTAAATTTTTATTAGTTTTTTTTATAAACTAGCTAATTTAAATTAAATATTAGTTAATATATTAATTAAGTTAAATTGTTAAAGTTTATAATTAAATATATAATTTAAAAAAAAATTTAAAAGTTAAAATATATATATATTTAATAATAATTTAAAAAAGTTAGCTAATAATTTATTATTTTTTATGTTTAAAGTTTTTAAACTAAAAAATAGCTTTAAACTAAAAAAACTTATTAACTGTTATTTTAAAATTTAAATATTAAAAAAATCTATAAATAATTTATTAATAAAAATAAAAATATTTAAAAATTATAACTTTATAAATTATAAAATTATAAGTTATAAAATTATAAATTAAACAATTATAAAATTAAATTTTATAAATTTAAGTTAAATAATTATAAATTAAATTTTTATAAGTTTAAATAGTTAAAAAGTTTTTATTTAAAAAATTTTAATATTAAATATAATAAACAAATAAAATTAAATAATTATATTTTAAAAAGTTTTAATTTAAAGCTTTAAAGTTTTAAGTTTTAAAAAAAAAAACTTGTTTAAAAATACAAAAGTTTAAAAATTTAAAAATAATATATTTAAAAGTTTAAAAATTTTAAATTTAAAAGTTTTAAAAGTTTTAAAAGTTAAAAATTTTAAAAAAATAAGTTAATTTATAAATATAAACTTAGTATTAATAAAATTTTTGCTTATATTAATATAACTTAATTTTAATTTTTTAGCTATTTATTTAATTGTTATAAAATTATTAAAAATTAATTTTTAATTAAATCAAAAGTTTAAATAATTTATAATAAAAACTAAGTTTTTTTTTTTAAATTTATTTTTATATTAATATATAAAAATATTTTTGCTTTATATTTTAATTAGTAAAACTATTTATTAATATATTTTTAAAAAATATTTTATAATATATAAAAAAAAAAAGTCAGTATTAATTTTGTTTTTTTTAATAATAACTTAATAAGTTTTTAAACTAAAACTTTTATATTTAAAATAAATATAATATATAAAATTAAACATTTTAACTATTGTTTTAACTTATTTATTATAAGTTTTTTTAATAAAAATAAAAATATATATTTTGTTAATTTTTTTATAATTAAATTTAAAATTAATAGTTTTAAGTAAATTTTTAAATAATAAAACTGTTTTATTATTATATTTAAGTTTTTTTTATTTTTATAAAATTTTTTACTTTTTTACAAAAATAATATTATTATATAATTTATACTTTTTTTTATATTTAAAAAATATTTTAAAAACTTTAATTAAATAAAAAAAAAACAATAGTTTAATAATATTAGTTCATTTAATAATAGTTATTTTTGCTATTACAAAGTTTTTTAAATAAATAATTTTTTTTATGTTTTAATTATTAAATTTTAAATTGTTATATTTGTAAAAATTCTGTTATATATTATACTATTATTATATAAACATTTAAAATTGATTAAAAATAACAATGTTATGTTTTATAAATTAATAAATTTTTTATAATAAAATAAAAAATATATTGTTAACTTTATATTTTATTTTTAAAAAAGCTAAAAGTTTTAAATAAATAAAGTTTTTTTTTAAACTATATTATATATATATTTTAAATATATTAACTATAAAAGTTAAATAAATATTAATTAAAATTATTAAAAGTTATAAAAAAGCTGTTTTAATTATTATTTTTTTATAAGTTTATTTGTTTTATATAAAGTTATAATATAAAATATTTTTATTAAAATTAAAATTTAAAGCTTGTTTTATTTTTTAAATAGTTCAAAGTTAAAAAATATTAATAAATAAAATTATAGTAAATTTTTTAATGTTATTTTATATAAATAAAAAAAATATTTTGCTTTTTTTATTAATTATATAATTAATAAATCTTTTTAATTTAATATTTAAAACTTTTTAAAAATATATAAGCTTTATTATAATTATATTTATTTTAAATAAAATATATATATTAAAATTTATTATTTTAATATTTTGCTAACTTTAAATATACTTAAAAATATTAAAAATTATAAAATTAAATTTTAATATAATTTTTATTATAATTTAATATTTACTATTTAAATCAAATAATATTTTATTTTTTATAACTATTAGTTTTTAATAAACAAATTTGTTTATTTTTGCAAAAGTTATTATATTTAAAAAGTTTAAATAAAATAAAATCTCAAATTTTTAAATATATAATTAATTTATAAATTCTGTTAATAATAAATAAATAATTAAAAAACTAAATAATATTAAAATAATATAAAATATAAAACTTTTATTTAAAAACTAAGCTTTATTTAAAAAAAAATTATTAAAAAAAAGTAAAAGTTTATAAAAATGTAATAAAACTTTTATTAAAACTATTATATAAAGTTAGTTAAAAAAAAATATTTATTAAATTTTGCAAAAAATAGCTAAAATTAGAAATTATATTTAAATATATAATTATATTTTAATATAAAAAAAATTAAGCTATATTTTATTTAAAATAATTAATTATATTTTAAACTTAAAAATAATAAAGTTTTAACTATATTAAAATATTTTTAATTTTATATTTATTTATAAAAATATAAATATATAGCTAAAAATTATATATTTTTTTTAATTTAAAAAATATTTTTTATAACTAAAAACTAATTAATTAATTTTATTAACAACTAATTTAAATAAATTTATATACTTTTTTTTAAATATATAACTTTAAACTTTTTAAAAATATTTTAAAATTAGTTAAAAATTTTAATAATAAAGCAAAAAAAATACTAAAAAGTTCAAATGTTAACATTTAAAACTTAATTATTATTTTTTATTTATATAAAGTATTAGTTTTTTACTTTTTTTTTATTTTATTTAGTATATTTATATAAACTATTATAAATTTAAAAATATTTAGTTATAAAATAAAATTTAAAATAATATAAAAAGTATAAAAAAATTAAACAATATATAAAATAAAAAACAAAATAATAATATATAAAATAAAAAATGTAAAAATATAGCAAAATTAAATTAAATAATATATAAAGTAAAAAAAAAAAAATTAAAATTAATTAACAAAATTAAATTAAAATTAAAAAAATTTAATTATTAAAATTTAACAGTTATTATAAAAAAATATAAAACTTTTTTTTTTTTGTTTTTTTTATTTATTTCGCTTTTTTTTATTTATAATTATATAGTTAACTAAAACTATTAATTAACAATGTTATATATATATATTTATTTATTTAAAAGTAATAAAAAAACAATTTCGTTTTATTATATTTTTAAATTAAAATTAATATTTAAAACAATTATTTGTTTTTATAATGTTTAATATAATAAATATATATATATATTATAATTTAATTGCTTTTAATGTTTAAGTTTTTATAACAGTAGTTTAAATAATATTTTTATATTATTAAACTGTTTCAATTTTTTTTTTTAAAATATAAAAAGTTTAAAGTTATTTTTATAATATATATATTTAAAAATTAATATTTTATTAATGTTTTAAAGCTTAAAAATAAATCTATTAATTTATTAATTAATTTTAAAAAAGCTTTAATATTTTAATATTAATTTAAATAATTTAAGTTTTTTTTTTTATTTTAATATAATAAAATTTTTAATTATTATATATAATATATAAATTTTATAAACATGTTTTTAATAATTTTTTTTTAAAGCTATAATATTAGTAATTTATTTTTAATACAATTATATTTTAAAAAAGTAGTTTAATATAAAAAGTTACAATTTTTTATTAATTAAAAATTAATAAATATTATTTTTTAAGCTTATTTTTAAAAAATTAAATTAAAAGTTTAAATATTAAACTTTAAAAACTTTTTAAAATAAATAATTATATATTATTTTAAAAATTAAATAATTTATATTTTATATATAATATAAATTAATATAATAAATTGCTTTTTATAAATAATTAGTTTAGTTTTTTTTTATTAATATAGCATTATATATTATTAGTTTTAAAAAAATATTTTATATAACTTTTAAAAACTTTTTTATTAGTTTATATAATTTATATAACTTTAATAACTTATTTATTAACTTTAATTTTATTTGTTTTATTATAGTAGTAAAAACTTTAAAAAAAAATATATTTTTTAAATTAATATATAGCTTAAATAATATAATTTTTATTATAAATTGTTAAAATTTAAAAATATTTATAGCAGTTTTAATATTACAGTTTTTAGTTATATAGCAATAAATTTATTTGCTAAAATAGTTAATTATAATTAAAAAATATTATTTTTTTTAATTAACAAAAAAAAGTTTGCAAAAGTTTATAACTATAATTTAATAAAATTTAAATATTGTAATAAATAAAAATAATATTTTTAGTTTTAATAAATTAAACTTAATATATAATAAACAACTTAAATAATAATTTTAAATATTAATTTTTATAATTAATTAATATATAAACTAGTTTAATTTTTAAAAAGTAAAAGTTAGTAAAAAATATTTATTGTTATTATAAACTTTTTTTAAAACAGTAGTTATTTTATTTATATATAAATATAATTTTTAAATTTTTTTTTAATTATATTTAAGTTATAACTTAGTTAATTTAAATTGTTTAAACTTATTAATAAAAGCTTTAAATTTAAATTAATTTAATTTATTTATAATAATATATTTAAAAAATCGATATATATTTTTATATTATAAATTATTAAAATATTTAAAGTTGTTTTTATTAAAGTTAAAAATAAAAAAAGTTTGTAAAAATTAAACAGCGTTGTTTTAACTTTTTTAATTTTTTTTAAATATATATAACAAATTTATATATTTTTTAAAACTATTAAACTAAGTTTATAAAAAACAAAGTTTAAACTTTATAATTTTTAAAACTATTTGTTTTTTAATTTAATTAATTAAATTTTTAGCTTTTTATTAAATAATATATTATAAAAGTTTTTAGTACTTTTTTATTTTATTTTTTTAGATTTATTTTTTGTTTTTATTTATAAAACTATATTAAAATATTAAATCAATGTTTTAGTATTTTATATTAAAAAATATAATATAAAACAAAACATTTATAGTTTTGTTTTGCTTTTTTTTAATATATAAAATCTATATATTAAAAAGTTTTAACTTAATTATTTATTTAGTATAGATTTTTTTATAATTATAAAAATTAATAAAAAAAGTTAATAGTTTATAATTTATATAAATAATTAAAAAAGTTTTTAATGTTAATAAAAAATATTGCAAATATTATTTAACAAATTTAACAATTTTAAGTAGCTTTTTTTTGTAAGTTTTATAATTTTATTAACTTTTAATAAAAAAAAAGCTGTTATATATTAAAAATTTATAAATTTTTTTTTGCTTTTATGTAATAAAAAAACTAATAGTAAATTTTAATATATTTAAATATGTTATTATAAATATTTTAAAAATGTAATTATATATTTTTATAATAGTTAAAACTTTGTTTTATAACAGTTTAAAAAATAAAACTTTAATACTTTTTTATTTTTAGTTAATTTATTTAATTAATTAATTTAAAAGTTTAGTAATTTTTAAATAGTTTAAAATTTATTTTTAAGTAAGTTTTAAAGCTTTTAAAAAAAACTTAATGTTTATAAAGTTTTTAAAAATAAGTTAATTTTAAAAACGCTTTTATTTAATTAGTAAAACTTCTAGTATTTTTTAAATAATATATATTATTTTTAAAGCTTTAATTTTTTTATACTTTAGAAATATTTTTTTAAAAAATAGCTTTAATATAAACTATTTTATATAAAGTAAAAAATAGTTTTTAATAAAAAGCTACTATTTTTCGAAAGTTTTATAAATTAAAAAAATGTTATTTATATAAGTAATAAGTATAACTAAACTACTTATTTTTAAAATAGCTATTAATAAAAGTTCAAGTTGAAATTTTAAAATAAGTTTTATTATAATATTTATTAGTTCAGTTATTAAAAACTTTACTGTTTATAAACTTTGTAATAACTAAATAAATTAAAACTATAAAAACTTAAGTACTAAAAAAGCAAATATATATTTATTATTTAAATATATTAGTATTAACTAGTAAATATATTTAAAATTAAAAATAAAGTAATAACTAATTTTAAAATTTAATAAATAGTTATAAATATTAACAATTAATATAATATTTATATTAAATAAATCTTTTTTTATATTTTAACAATTGAATATAAATCTAAGTTTAGTTTATAAGTTTAAGTTATTAATATACTTTTTTTTTATTATTAGTACAAATTAACTGTTTTAATTTAATAGTTTATTATTTGCTGCTATAGTAAATTTATATATTTTATTATTAATACTTTGTTAAATAAATATATTTAACTAATATTGTTGAAGTTTTATTTATACTTTATGTTATAACTTGTTTTATAATAAAATACTTTTTTATAGTTTAATTTAATACATAAAAAGATTTGTAAATACTATGTTTAAAACAGTAAATGTGTTTAAATAGCAATATATATAAAACATATATATTATATTTTTAACTAAATAAATTAAAACTAAAAGTTTTAAGTATAAGCTAAATCTTTTAAATCAAGTTTTTATTTTTAACAAAAGTACTTCATTTTAAAATAGTATATAAAGTTTTTCGACTTTTTATTTTGTAAAAAAAAAGCGGTATTTTCAATTTTTACTGTTTACAGCTAAATAAAGTTGTGCTTTTTTTTTTTAAGTGTAAAATAATCTGTAAATTTTATAAACTTAGAAACAATAGTTAATATATAACTATATAATAATTAAAAAACTATTTTAGCAAAAGCAGTAATAATAAACCAAAGTATATAATAATTAAACTATTTAAAGTAAAAGTAAATAAATAAATCAAAAATTCTTAGTTTTGCTAAGTTTATAATATTAATAAATAAGTTTAAAAATATTAATTTATTAAGTTCAAACAGTTTAATAACTTGACTATATAGTTATAATTGATTTTTTATTTTGCTGAATTATTTAAGTTATTATTTAAGTTTAATGCTTTATTAAATATATTTAAATTTAAGTTACTTTAATTTAATAAAGCATTTTTATTTAATAATAGTTCAATTTGCAGTAAAAGTTTATTTGTAATAAAAGCTACACAATAATAAAAAAACATATTAAACATTAGTTTTTAAATAGTTATAACGCTACTATTTGTTTTTTTATTTTTAATAGTTAAAATGTTGCGCTAAATATTAAATATAGCTATTACATTTTAAAATTAAAGCAGACTTAACAAAAAGCTGGTTTTATTTTTTACTTTGCTAAAATTAGTTAATTTTATAATGTACTAAATATATTTTTACACTTTTATAACACTGATGTTAAAAACAATAAATTTAATAACTTTTACAAAAGTATTAGTAAATGTAATAATAAACAGCTTTAAAATTTCAATATTTAATAAAAATTATTAAACAAAGCTTATATTTATAACTAATTAGTTCTTTATTAAATTAATGTTTAATTTTTAGTTTGTTTAAACTTTATTTAATTTAAAAGTTATTTTTTAGCTTATTTTAAACTTTTTTTTTTTTGTTTATATTTAATAATAAAAATTAGTTAATAAAACTAAATAAGCTATATAAAAATAGTTGATTTTATATTAACAATTAATACTAGTTAAAATTAATTAAACTAATTTATATAAAAAACTTATAGCTTTTTAGTTTTTATAACTATATATTAATATATTTTGATTTAAGTTTTAACATTTATACAAGTAAACAAATATTTTAGAAATTTTATTAAATTAAAACAAACTTGTTATAAGTTTATAAAGCTTATATTAATAACAAGTTGCAATTTTGTTTATACTTTTTAATTAAAAAAGCTTTTTTTAGTTTTGTTACAAATTTTTTTTAATAGTTTAAAAAATTAACTAGTATATAATTGTTTAATACTTTTTTTTTTTAATAAAGTTTTATTTTTAATATTTAATAAAGCATAAACAAAAATTGTAATATTTTTGTTTTTTTGCTTTTTATAAAAATATGCTGTTTATATTAATAACAATTAAAAATAAAGCATTTTATTTTTGAAGTTATTATTAAAATTATATTTATTTTTTAAAAAAGTTCAATTAAATTAAATAATAAAGCTTTAAAAAAGTAAAATTAATATATTGCTTTGTTTAATATTATTACGTTTATTTTTTATAGTTATTAAAAAAAAAGCTTTATTTATTATATTTTTATAATTGTAACTTTTTACAGTTAAAAAACATTTATTTATATTTAAAAAATTATTAATAAATTAATTTTTACTTATTAACAAATTATAATATAGCTAAATTAAATAAAATGTTATTTTATTTTAAAAAATATTATAAAAAGTTTTTATTGTAAAATATATTAAAGCTTTCAAATATATAGATTTTTATCTTTTTAGTTTTGTAACATTTTTAAAACATATAATTAAAATATAACTGAGATTTTTATATTTAAAATATATTTTTATTTTAAGCTTTAATGTTTTTTTTTTATTAACTAAAAAATGCTTAAATTATTTATGCAAAAAAAAAAAATAAATAAATTAATATTTTTAATTAAATTAAATTGTAGTATTAGTTTTATTTAAAAATTTTTAACTTTAATTTTTATATTTTATATTATTTATATTAAAAAGTGTATATTATATATTCGCTTTTAAAACTATTATATTGTTTAATTTTATTAAAAGTATAAAAGTAGCTTTAAATATAGCAGTGCTTTATTAAATAAACTAAATTTTTTTAAAAATAAAAAAAGTTATATTTTATATTTAAAAAAATTATTAATTATAAATATAATAAAAAAAATAAAAAATAACAGTTGTTATATTTGTAATTAAAATTAAATAAAATCGAACTAGTGCTTGTTTTATATTTATTTTTATATTTTTTGCTATTATTTTTTTTAATATTTGCACTTTTAACTTGTTAGCATTTTGTTTATAAATAAAAACTTTAATATTTAAAATTTATTAATAACTACAAATAGTTTTATAATATTTTTATAAAGCAGTTTTATTTTTTGCATTTTTATTAACTATTTCTTGTTGTAAATTAAAGCTATAAAAGCTTAAAACAAAATAATCGATTATTGTTTTTAAAGTAAATATTTTTAATAAAATAAAAAAAATAAAACGTTTTAAAAATGTTTTTAATATATTATAAGTATTTATTTGCTTTATTAAGTTTTATATATAAATATAATAAACTAATAATATTTTATTTAACTTTTAAAACAAACTTTTTAGTTTTTTTATAAAAAATATAATAAAATTATTTATTACTTGTATTAAATATTAATTTTTAAATATTTGTTTTATAATTTATAAGTCTGTTTTTTATATAGTTTTATTTTTTGTTTTTTTAAATATAAACTATAACTATATATTACTATTTATAAAAGTAGCAGTTTTACTTTTATACAATATATTTATAGCTTTTATAACGTTAAATATTTTGTTTTGCTATTTTATAAAACTTATTTGTTTGAACTTTTAGTATAAATGTTATAACTATTTAGTAATAAAACTAGTTTTTTCAAATTTTTTATAATAGTTAATATTAAAAATCTCTATAGTTTATAATTAATCATTTTAAACTATAAGCTAATTTTAAAAATATTAAATTTAATTTTAAAGCTATATTTAATTTTAAAGTTTTATTTAACTTTAAAATTTCTAATGTTTTTAAAACTATATTTAATTCTAAAATTTTATTTAACTTTGAAATTTTTAAAGTTTTTAAAGTTTCTAAAGTTTTATTTAATTTTAAAAACTTTAAAATTATATTTATAAAAACTATAGTTGTAATTATTACAAATAAACAAACTAATATTAATAATAAATATATAGCATATATTAAAATTGTAATGTTAAAAAATATTAAAAATATAAACTTTTTTAAAATATTAAATAATTAGTTTAAAACTGTTAATAGTTTAAATTTATTAAAATAAACAATAATAGTATATTTTGTTAAATTAATAATTTAACAGAACTTGCATGTATGTACTAAGTGTGTACAACTAGGTTTTTAACTAGAACTTTTATTAAGTAACTAAATAAATAAAAAATACAAGGACCTACTAAAATCTATAAAACTTATAGGTTTTATATACACATATATATAAATAATTTACGTACGATTTTTTTAGTTGTACTTTTTTTTATAAAATATATATATAAATCAATATAAAACTTTAAAACTTAAAAATAAACTTCAAATTTTATAAATTATTTCGAATTTTTTTATATATATATATATAAAAAGTTTTATTAACACTGATTAATAATTACAAAATATAATTATAAATTAGTAAAATAAAAAAGCAGAAACTAGTTATTGTTAAAAATAACTTTTGTACTATATTTTTAATTTTTTTGTATAATAAAAAGCAAAATATATTTATTGTTAAAAGTTAAAAATGTGTTAAATTAACTATTAAATAAACAAAGTTTAACTATTGTAAAGTTGAAGTTTTTTTTATAATAGTTTAGTTAATTTTTATATAAAAATTAATAAAACTATAAGCTATTTTATATATTTAATTTTTCAACTATTTTATTTATTTTATAACTTTTATTTTTTTATTTTTTATAACTATGTTAATATTAATAACAAAAGTAGCAATAGTAGTAATAGCTGTAGCAATAAATCAAACTTGAAATAATAATTTAGTAACTTTATATAATAAAAACAACTTTATATATAAAAAAATAGCTAAAAATAGCAAAATTTAAATAAAAGTTTAAAAAAAAAACAGATCTAAAATATTAAAATATAACTATTAACTTTAATATATTTTTAAAACTTATATAATTAACAATATATTTTATAGAATGTTTATATAACTATATATAATTAAAAGTTAAAAATAAACAGCTTGTATAAATATTTGTAATTAATTTTGCAAATTGAACAAAACTTATATTTATAAATATTAATTATATATTTAAACAAAAATTTAATATTATAATTAAATATAAACAAGTTAAACGTTTATATAAAATATTGTATAAAAATAAATTTATATATATTTTTAAAAAATATATAAATAAAAACAACAAAAACTTAAATAATAATATATTTATATAAACAGTTTTAACATTTATATTAACAAATATATTAAAATTTTAAATTATATAAACAAACTATTTAATATTACAATTAGTTATATTAAAGCTAATAATATTAATATATATTTTAATATTTAAAACAAATAATTAAATATTTATTTTTATTATATAAATAAAAACTTAAAAATTTATACTTATTTTTAAAATTTTTACTATATATTTTATATTTTTTTTTATATATAAAAATTAATTATATAAACTTTTTTTTATTTAAATTATTTATAATAGTTTAATTAAAA